>JAODKC010000039.1:6343940-6361272 GCA_026777985.1 Mormyrops attenuatus
CCTCAACCCCCCAGTAAAGACTCGGCCCCCTATCCATTCATCTCTAACTACACCCCTGGGATGTTCTGGTTTTTTGTTTTTTTTGGGAATTTTTAAAATAAAAATTCAAATCTTAGCTTGGTTTGACACTAGTTCTCTGTCACTGTTTTTTATGATGAGCAGTGCTGGGGGAGTACTCAGTGCAGCATGAATCTCCCTGACTCCTTATTGATTCTTTCCCATCTCCTGCAGCTGTGTGTATCCCTAAAGACCCCAGGCCCCCCCTATAACTCCAGTGTCCTGTGTGATTCATCGTTTGCCAGAACTGGGGAGTATGCTGGACGTCGGGAAGTGGCCTGTGTTTGCCCTCCTGCCCCCAGAACAGCGGAAAGTCATCAGACAGGCGTGTGTCTTTGGAAGTGCGGGGAACGAGGCGATCTATGTCACCATCAATGACGAGGTACATTACGTGGTGGTTAGGGAGTTGGACTTAGGAACATTATCCGTCATGTAACCTCTATACTGAAGCGTAAGACTGAAGTTCCCCCAAAAAAGACTTTTAAATGTTACGTTATAAATGAAAATATTAATTTAGACCCAAAAGCTCAACATGGTCATTCTGAACCACAAAGCATGAGCTAATAGTAACACATACCATGAAAGGTTTACCCCAGGCATGTCCCCTCTGCGGTCTGGGATGGGCTCCTGGCCCCACACAACACTGGCCAGGAGAGCTGGCTGAGAGATGGATGGATGGATGGATGAATGATGGATGGATGTTAGGTGTTTAGAAAAATCTTGCTGTTTCTAAATGATGTTTCTCTGGTTTTACAAAAAAACTGATCTTAGCACATCCCTCTATCAAACCATCCAGCAATATCGGCAGCAGTTTATATTTAAGATATCATTGCTGTGGTCATTTACCCAGGTCATATTAGAACATAGACCAGTTCTTCCCAGTCCGGTCCTCGGAGACCTGCAGTCCATGATTTTGCTCCAAAAATGTGGACCGGATTGGGAACCACTGACATAGAAAATTAGGAATGCGAATGTGGTCCTGTGGCACATAGTGGCTTTGCCAATGAAATTTTGTGTCCCCGGTGGCAGGTCTTTGCCCTGGGCACCAACTGCAGTGGCTGCCTGGGAGTGGGAGACCTGCAGAGCACCATTGAGCCCCGGAGAATTGACATCCTGTGCGGGAAGAAGATTCTGTCCCTCAGCTATGGCACGGGACCACATGTGGCCATCGTAACTGCAGGTACGCAAGGACAAACAATTTAACATTTCTGGGGGCCTTGAAATATTCAGCAATACAATATGTTTCCCAAAGTTAAGGAACTGTTAAAATGGACTGGAACCCACTAAGTTTGTAATTAATCTAATTCCAGAAGACAGCACCTACCATTTTTCAATATTGTTATGAAAGAATGAAGCCAAACCAGGTTGGTTTAATTTGTTTTTTTATTATAGCTATTAATCTATTTTAGGGCCTTAACGTAAAAGCGTAAAGCATTGTTACATTATCGATGTAACATTTGCAAATCTCATGGTACAGTTTCCAATTATTATAAACATGAACAAGAATCATAAAAATAGCATTAATCAATTTTAATGAAAATGCAAAAACAGAATCTGTATTTGGAAATATTAGCAAATATAACAGTAGTGCTGTGGACTGAGACTGAGCCGGACCCGTACCCAAGACCTTGAGACCGAACCCCAGCCGGCCCCAATAGTAGCAGCAAATGTAAAACCCAAGTCAAAATCTGTGGAAATGTTAGTCATAACAGGGATTTTCAGAGGTGACATTTTAATACTGCGTAGTTTATGTGCACTGAGAAAATTCAAAGACTGATTCAAAATCTGATATTTGTTAAACAAAAAGCCAATCAAAGCTATTGTTTGTCACTTTGAATGGTTCTCCGTTTGTGAGCTTTTTCCGTATTCTGCTGCTTGCTAGGTAGCTGGTAGACGAGAGAGAAAGAGAGGAGTGGGGGATGGTATGGAAAGTGCGAATGAGCAAAGGAGCCGGCAGACGCAAAAAGCGATTTGTGCGATTAAAAAAATCATGCATGAAAAACTAACACATACACAACCTAAGCCCGAAGTTGAGCATAAAAACTGACCCATTCCCGGCCTGAAAAACGATTCTTTCTCGGGCGCATTGGGCTCCAGTCGGGTCACAGACCCTCTATCTTGATGTACATTAAGGACTGTGTACTCGTAAGGGGAAGTACTTCCTCAGAATGACTTGGTTTGGCTTCATAAGAAAGAAAATTGCATGTAAGAATCTTGTCATACCGTTACTGTGACTCCAGAAGACATTAAATAATACAGGGACTTATTTTCTGTGACTCCTGAGGACCGTGATGCATACAGAAGGCGATAAAGGTAATTGTATAGGTACAGTGATACCTAGAGTGTATCGTTACTGTGAGTCTAGGAAACTAAATACTGTGTCTGACCCCAGTATTTGTACCACACAGAAATAAACAATAATATAACAGTCGTAGGAATATCAGCAACATGCAACAATGTCTCGATGCGTCACACAGGACTTGGTTGGCAAATGGTTGTCACTGGTTCAACGGTGTCAATAACTATTTAATTGAAAATGAAATCTGGAAACTACTCCTTAGGATGTTGCATACCCTCATGCAGTGCTAACCTGAGCTTCAAAGACCTAGCAGGAATGGACATTGTGGATACGCTTCTGCCTGGTTTAGATGGAGAAGTTTACAGTTGGGGCCACAATGGATACAGTCAGCTGGGAAATGGGACGACCAACCATGGACTCTCACCAGCGCAGGTCTCCACAAACCTGCTGAACAAGAACGTCACAGATGTGGCTTGCGGATCGCATCATACCATTGCCCTCACCTCTGAGGGAGAGGTGGGCTACATCTCTGCGTGGGGGGCAGCTTGGGTGGAATTTCTAAAATGATTCAGATGACTGTTTTTGCCACCAGGGCCATACGATTTGGGACCCTGAGATTCTGGCCGGTCATATGTGTACATGAGATGTTACTTGCTAAATATATTGTTAGCTCTCGCTATAATCTACTCAAACATTATATGTACCATACTTTGTAAGGTTCTGGTTATATTGCTGAAGAGAGAATACGGTTACCTTTCCAGGATATGAACGTGCAACATGATTCTTAAAGCCACTGGTTCTCCCCTGCCGACCCCCCCCCCCCTCCCCAGGTGTTCGCTTGGGGTTACAACAGCTCAGGTCAGGTGGGTTCTGGTTCCACGGCCAACCAGCCCACTCCACGACGGGTGAGCAGCTGTCTGCAGAACAAGGTGGTGGTCAGCATCGCCTGTGGACAGTTGTGCTCCATGGCCATACTGGACAATGGGGAGGTACAGGAGGACGTGGGTTTGTTGGCAGAGGCTGATATTTAGCAGGATGTGGTGCAAAGGGAGGAAGCATAGACACAGTGTGGTACTAGCGACAGATTATTTAATTTGAAGTAAACTGGGCCCCTTTTATTCCCAAGCAGATATTCCTTTGCCGAACATGAGCACACACATTTGTGTTAATGTAATTGTATTAATTAACTGTCCAGGTGTAGTATATGGCAATTTTAGGAACATTGACTCTCACCCTTAAGAATGTAATGTAAGGTTTTGTGAGTTGATGCTAAAACTGGACCACTTAACGTCCACCTGAATTTAATAACGATGAAACAGTGTTTCATTCTTTACTGTATTGTGTATTACATGTGTTTCAAAGATCTTTTTTTTCACGCGTCACCAAACCTCTGTGCGAGTAAGAAGGAAGCTTTGTTTAGGAAGCATTTAGGTAGTTTGGTAGGTCTTCCAGGTCCTGATACATCCAAACATCCTCCTTCAGATTCACAACCTAAATAACGCTTTCTTAATTCTGGAGTTTTTATCTGGAAAACTGGCACAGGGACTGGCCAACCGTAAGGCAGGTATCCTTGTTAAGGCAGCACTTCCACAACACAGGGACTGAACATTCATGCATACAGCGTGTCTCAGGGTTTTAGATTTCCTATCATAAAACGATATTACATAAAATTCATTTCGAGTCTGTGTTTAGAATAGAAATGTCTCACCTAATTTTTTATGGATATAAATATTATTAGACGTGTATTTCTGCATAATGAGAGAACTAGTCAAGAGTATAAAAACTTTTGCAAGGTACTTGAAAGGTCCCAGTTGAGTATTCTCGCTAGTTTAGCATAATTGCTAACGGCATTTCTGTCCTTTGCAGGCCTACAGTTGGGGCTACAACTGCAACGGGCAGCTGGGCCTGGGAAACAATGGGAACCAGCAAACACCTTGTCGCATCGCCGCCCTGCAGGGCATCAACGTGGTACAGGTCAGGGCCGCTCTGTACTTCCTGTTCAGCAATGCAAGACCTGCCGGCATATAGCATTAGCATGCAGATTTTCATCGAAGACTGAAAGGGGGTATTGATTTTCTGTCAGTATGACAATGAAGGTTGATGAAGAACGGAAATGTCCATCGGTACTCCCCCTCTTATGGTTACTCAGATAGCCTGCGGCTATGCACACACCCTGGCGCTGACAGACGAAGGACTCATCTATGCCTGGGGTGCCAACTCTTACGGCCAGCTAGGTACAGGCAATAAGAGCAACCAAGCTTGGCCGGTTCTCATTAACATGGACAAGGAGAGGTGAGATTGGACCAGGGAGCCTTTTCCTACTGACTAGAGTACATTTTACACAACAAAAGTTGAAACAGTTTGGGTCATATGATATGATGTGACATGCAAATTGATATTATGGACTGCTGCTGTGTGGAGAGGAAGGGAGGTGATCAGTCTGTCACGTGACTTTTTCTGGGAAAACATCATTAATATTAAATGTTATTGAAGGAATGAAAGGCAGTACACAGTCTGTTTGGCAGCCATCTGTATAGTCAAAACACTGCTCAGAGCGTTCTATTGTTTTTTCCGTGACTTGCGTGCCCGTTTTTTTTTTTTTTTGACTCCTCTCTCATGCTCCACGCTCAGGATGGTGGAAGTGGCAGCCTGTCACATGAGTCACACGTCCGCGGCCCGAACCCAGGGCGGCCAGGTGTTCATGTGGGGCCAGTGCAGGGGCCAGGTGGTGGTGAACCCTCATCTCACTCACTTCACCAGCACGGACGACGTGTTCGCCTGCTTCGCCACGCCGGCTGTCACCTGGCACCTGCTCACTGTTGGTGAGAGAAGGAGGGGGGCTGATTTTCTGCAGGTGCCAGTTCAGGCCCTGAAGGTTACTTGCTTGAGATGTTCGTCTGTACCTCTCAGATGGGGACGACCACCTGACTGTGGCACAGTCACTGAAGAAGGAGTTCGACAGCCCAGAAATCTCGGACTTGAAGTTCCTGGTGGATGGGAAGTGCATCCATGTTCACAAGGCCCTGCTTAGAATAAGGTAGAGAGAGGACATCAGAAACGCCACAGAACCGACACGGCAGCAAACCTGCATTCAGCTGCGTCATGTGGGGATTCCTTATGCGAATACTGAGGAACTGTTCTCAGAACCAGCTTCAGAAACCACCTGTCGATACTTCATTGCAGGTGTGAACATTTCCGAGAACTGCTGAACCAGAGGGATGGGGACTCCATCGAGATCCAGCAGTTCTCCTTTCTGGTGTATCGTGCTTTCCTGGAGTACCTGTATACAGACACCATTAACCTGCCACCAGAGGACGCTATAGGTAAGCAGAACCTGAACAGGATGAGATTCTGCAACATCACCAGAAAAAGCATCCTTTACGTCTTACTGCATTCTAGGAATTGCAAAAACGAAACGACTGCACGCATTTTATCTCAGATGTATCAATTGCTAAGAAGTTCCCTATTCTCTAACATGACATTAAAACTATAGGTGTGGAATTTTCATGTTTCATCTTGAGGTTTTCTCTGATTCCCCCCACTGTCCAAAAACGATCTAAAGCGGATTGGAGTTTCCTAGTTGTCCATAGTGTGTGTGTGTGTGTGTGTGTGTGTGTGTGTGTGTGCGCACGCACGCGCTGTGATGGGTTGGCGCCCTATCCTGGGTTTTTCCCTACATCGTGTCCAAAGCTTCTGGGATAGGCTCCAGACCCACATGACCCGGCATAGGACTAGCAGGTATAGAACATGGATGGACGGATGGACATTCAGCCATGAAGACCAGTGTGGGAGGGCTCGTGCTGATATGATATTGCTCTTTATTCAGAATAGCCTGCCTTTCAGTTTAGCTGTAACTTAATCTGTAACCTAATCAGTTCATTTGTCTGCAAAAGCAGCCCTCATATTTCTGTGTGAAAGACAGGAATGAAACGGAAATCACTATCTGTGTATCTTGAGCACAAGAACAGAAAAAATTATAGAACAGGACTGTCATTTCCCTTGACTGATGCAAACGGATGCAGTAAAACCACATGTTTTGAAGGCAGGAAACATTCATGGTGGATGTTCTCAGGTGTGGCCGTGAAAAGACTCGGGTGCTCAAACTACCTTGAGCCCCACTGTTTGTTACGGCAGGTACAAATGTAGCTACAGTACCAGTCAAAAATAGGGACACGCCAAGCCACCTACAAAGGAAAGTGGTAAGAGTTGCATCACATGTCCTGGCCAACTGACCTAAATAGTTCCGAAGGGGTTTGACCAGAGAGTGAAGGAAAAGCGGCCAATGAGAGCTCGGCATATATGTGGGACCACCTTGAGGACAGCTGGATAAGCATCCCAGGAGGTACCTCATGGAACTGGTGTAGAGGAGCCAGTAGGGTCAGCCAGTCCCTGCAGAAATTAAGGGCCTTGTTCAACCCGACCCAGGAATCTGAACCAGCAACCTTGTGAGTCTCAACTACCAGAAACCCCTTCAACAAATTATTTTGTTTTTGCTTTGAACTTTTTTGATCAGTACATAATTCCTTGTGTTATTTTATAGTTTTGATGTCTTTATAACCATTCAAAAATGTAGAGAATGGAGTCCAACTTTTGACTGGTGCTGTACTTAAACTGTGCATTCAGCCCACTACACACCTGACGGGTTGGATTCTGTGCACGTCCCACTCAGTCACCTCCCGCCATACCTTTCAAATCTGTTCAGGCTTGTTGGACCTGGCCACCTTCTACAGGGAAGCCCGGCTAAAGCGGCTGTGCCAGGAAACCATCAAAAGGGGAATCTGTGAGGAGAATGCCATCACTCTGCTGTCCGCTGCAGTCAAGTACGAGGCTCGGGTAGGAACTCCATACACACGTCATCAACATGACACATTTACTTAGCACAGCTCGTCTGTCTATACGTGCAGTAACTGCTGCTCTTCTCTTCATAGTGGCTGATCATAAGTCAGTTGACCCCACAGGGTTGAGTTCTGAAGTAATTCTCCTCGTTGGCAGGATCTGGAGAACTTCTGCTTTAAGTTCTGTATGAACCACTTGACTGCCGTGACTCAGACGCAGGCCTTTGCCGACATGGACCACGACCTGCTGAAGAACTTCATCAGCAAGGCCAGCCTCTATGGCGCCTTCAAGAACTGAGCTCTTAAATTCACAGCGGTGAAGAGGCAGAAGGGTTAGACTGAGATGATGAGACTGGAAACAGCTAACAGGAATGGATTTCAGTGCACTGCTGCCCCACATGCCAAGAATGAGAAGAACATTCGGCCTGCAGTGGCTGCACATTGGGAGTCTTATCACTATTAAAAATGAAAATGATTGTGTCTTTCTGACACGTGCAAAATGTCACAAATTAGTATAGGTATGTCTGCAGAATTATCCAACTGAAGGATGGCTACATGCAGTAAAAATATAAGAGTACCTGAAGGCTGAAGTTACTGTCATTTGCAATGCAAGCGAGAGAGAACCTACAGTTGGGCACAACATTCAGGAGGTGAACATACCTTCTGGGGCTCTCAGGTCAGCAATCATGGTTGAAAAGCCAATAAATACAAAATCAGATCAGGCTAGATTACCACACCCCTGCATGATCACATCTGAAAGGGTAGCATTTTTACTCATGCACTGGCAAGTTAACGTTAGGTGATGGAACACAGAAGTCCATTTACTGACTCCGTATAACAATACTAAAATAAAAGTCCATAAAACAAGTGCATGTCAGTTCTTGTGAAAAATTTATAAAGGTTATGTATGCTTAGTTGCAGTGAAATTGTGTGCCCGCAACTGCGGTTGTCTGTCTTGACAGAATTTGACGTGCAGGTGCCTCACTGGCAAATAATGGTTTGAGAAAGTAAGGTTCGTTAGCTGATGTTGGTGTGGCACTACAGTGGAGTAGCCTAGACTTTTGTTGCAATGCCAGAGTTTGTTATATCCAGAAATAAATATCAGCATTATGTACTGAATATGCTTCTTTTTAAACATTAAAAGATTGTTGACAAAGAAATTATATGGTCAAGAAGGTTAATTTCAGGAAATGGAGATGAAGATGATTTCTCCTTCATGGAAGTTTATGAATA
Organism: Mormyrops attenuatus; assembly: GCA_026777985.1. Lineage (NCBI taxonomy): Eukaryota > Metazoa > Chordata > Actinopteri > Osteoglossiformes > Mormyridae > Mormyrops > Mormyrops attenuatus. The sequence goes on from JAODKC010000039.1 coordinate 6,352,365, forward strand.
TTAATAAAATATTGTTGAGTAGATGATATATGTTTACGCCAAATACAGAGGTATAGTGACTAAAAACAATCTTTTTGACGTTTGTTTACTGTTAAAAGATGAAACTGCATTTTTACGTTGTCCTTCCTACTTAGGCCTCAAACTCTAGTATGAGAGGAAAATATCATTTTCAGCAGCGGGAACATGTCTTGGCCTATAGCTTTAATAGGGTGTGGGAAAGTACATTAGAACCTCTTTTGTGGGGGGCGTGTGGCTCAGTGGTGTAAGCCTCTATACCTGTACCCAGGAACACCCGCCGGGGCCCTGGCCTCCATTGCCCCCCCGCTCAGTGTGTGTGTATAAGGTGCGTACATGTGGGTGGGTGTGTGTGAACTGAAGTGCGTGCATACTAAAATCTGTGGTGCATTAAAAGTGGGGGAGCGGTCAGGGCCGGTCTCTCCACCGCTGGCAGATGGCAGAATCCCGTACGGGCTAGATGGGCCATATGGAGAACTAAGGTGCATTAAAATTGGGTGAGCAGGCAGGGCATGAGCGCCCCTGCTGGCAGACGGTAGATCCCTGCATGTCCCACCCTCCCCTAAGGCCCTAATGTTGTAGGATGACTATTGTGCAATTAAAATTGAGGGACAGCACATTGGCCCATGGTAGGGCTTGTGGGCCGGGCCGTGTGGCATAACCCAGCCCTTCGGCCTCCAGAGCCCCGCACCGTCCCCCAGACCCTAGTGTATTGTGGTGTGTGTAGGAGAGAGGGGCACAACCAGGGCACACGGGCAAGTGACCCCTCATCAATTCCTGTCCCTGCCCACGCCCAGCCAGCAGGGAGCCGACTCGGACCACCCCGGGATGCCGAAAGACAGCCCGAGCGGCGGGCCGGTGGGACGAAGACCCGCCACACACGACGGGCCCCCAGGACCAGGACACCCCACACACCTCGGCAACCAAGAAGCTAATCCGGTCAGGCAGGGGAGGCGTGAAGAGAATTTCCCCATGGGGATCAATAAAGTATCAATTATTATTTCATTGTGCCTGTGCACTGTACAGTTGACTTTGGTTAGCAACAGGAGCACTTGTAATGTTAACCTTTAGAGGGCAGCAGTAACCATATAATAATACTTCTGCATAAATGTCCATGGTCAGGGAGGGTTCTCCATCCTTTTTCACACCACTAACAGGAAGGATTGAACCCCACTCTTCTGTATTTAGTATGCAACACAATTGAGTCTGAATTGCTGATGACAAAACTAAATTCATCTTTACATTGGTTCAACGGGTGTCACTGGGGGTAGTGTGAAATTCTGGGTTCGGATGATGTGCCTGTGATTGGAAGGTTGCTGGTTCAAATCCCAGGGCTGACAGAGTGACGTGGCCCTTAATCCCCAATTACTACAGAGATTGTCTGAGTCTGCTTTCTTAAAAATGTACGTCACTTTGGGTTAAAGGGTCTGCTAAATAAGTGTTATTAATTATCACCGCGCCCTCAAATTTGGCGTAACAGTGAACTGATAGATTACTAGAACCTTACGAATAAACAACTCTGCTGAACAGGAAAGCAGGTGAGTCAGTGATCAGGTATGACAAACATTGTTCTGAAGCAGACGCGCTGCTCCTTTGGATTAAAAGGAAGTATTTACATCATCTCATAAGTATTCGACCTGTTTGGCTCCCACAGAAGCTATGCCCCACCAGTTGAAGGGCTGGCCCAGTGCATGTGAGAGCAGTGTTTCCCAACCCAGTCCTCAGGGACCCAAAGTCCATGTTTTTGATCCCTTCAAGCTCCCTGCCAGACAGACCACATTTGTGCTCCATCCTAGCTCCAGGGAGGAAGCAAAAACGTGGACTGTCTGTGGAATCCCGAGGAATGGATTGGGAAGTATGAAGAGTGTTCGGCTCTATCAAAAGTCATTCTGTAACATTTTCCTTTCCAATACAACAATGGAACAAGTGGCGACACCTCAGCTGCAAAGCGAATGTGTGCCATATGTAAAATATTACAAGTAACACTATTTAAGAGGCAGAACAGAATGACTTTTTAACCTTTTTCAGACATTGATTCTATTTAAAAATTACAGTATTTAACTTAAAAAATTATGAAGTAAAATTACCAATAAAATGCTGAGTGGGATTTAATTTTCAGAAAGAAACCTTCTTCAGCATAGTATCTCTCAGATGCCTCTATTTCTACAAAGTCTGGCTAAGAGTAAGTAAGCCAAGTCCCTATAATATAATATTATTTTTATTTATTTTATTTTATTTATTTTCTATTCTATTTTACTTTATTTTATTTCAGTTACTTTATTGTTCTATCGTTCTATCAGGAGTTTGTTTGTAATGTGAGAGAATTTCCCCACGGGGATTAATAAAGTAATTCTGATTCTGATTCTGATTCTGATATAACCCCTCCCACATTTTTTGGAAGTTAACGGCCCTCTTAGGGATACAATGACTACCATATTTAGAATAATTAGTCAAGTGGAACTTCTTTCTTTTTTGCTGATCTGTATTTTTATCACTTCTGGAGCATGTATTAATTTATCACAGTGGCACTTTTCCAATAGAACGCAAAAAAAGTAGACGTGGTAAACTACTGATCCGCCGCTCCCCAGCCAGAGGGTGATACGTTAAAGGCAAGTTTACGCAGGATCACTTCTGCCTCCCTGACGAAGCCACATGCAGTAAGACAGAGTGAACAGGAGGTGGGAAGAGACCCAAGGTGGCAAAAAAATACAAGGAAGTGTTTGAATTGCGTGGGATTTGTGAAGGTGAATCAACTATGTAAAAACAAAAGCTACGGTGAGCTGTAACCGAAGGTCTAACTGCTGATGTTCAGCCAACGCCATCTTCCCACTGCCTCTCATTAACCCTTGTACCTGCTGAGATCACTCCTAATCTCTGCACAACATCACTTCCGGTAAACCACTTTCTGTTTTCGAAAGGCAGGATCGCAGATAATGTTCCTAAAACAAAAGTGGAACCTCAACTCATATATATTTCACTCCTTACTATCATAAGAGGCTTACAAATATTTGTTTAAAAATACAGGGGGGGAAAGCTCACAATTAGTGCGATTATTTTACTATCCAAAAGAAAAAGAAAAGACAAAAGTTAAAATGGCATTTACTGTAATCTTGGTGGAAGGTGTTGACTGTGAGTAGCCTAGTGTCCAGTACAGACACTGTATATTTATGTAGGTCGGTTTTAAAAGGAACCAGAGACCCAATGTGCTGTTTAACCAGCCTGGTGGATCAGGAAGCCTAGCACAGATATGATTAAAGGGTTAATGTTAGTCATTTATAAAACACTTTTTCAAAATTTCTCTCTCTCTCTCTCTCTCTCTCTCTCTCTCTCTCTAAAATGTATGCTACCTTTGTTTGCTCACTGTGGGAGGGGCCACGAAGAAACCTCTTCAGCTCTCCCTGCGACCCACTCCACTTTGATGCAGTCACCATGTAGCAAATGAAACGGACCGTTCTGATCTTTCTGGCTTGTCCTAGACCGCTGGGAGAGGTAAGGGGTGTGACCGTTGTAGGCGCAAGGAGGGAACAGCAGCGATATGTGGAAACAGCACAACTGAGCCGTACTATTGGTCAGCGTCTGAAGAAGGGGAGCACGAACAGAAGTTCAGGAAAGGAATTTCCTGATATTGTGCCTGAAGAGGGGACTAACTTTTACACATCAGCACCTTTTCTAACAGAGGATACGGCCTTCATGTTTGGCTCCGTGGATTCTTCACCCTTCTTGTGGCTATAACCGGGGAAGACAGAGCCAGACAGCAAGAGAGTTTCTGGAATCTCCTGCCTTACCCTAAGTAATGACTGTAAGGGAACTGCTATTTCTTGCAGCATGAGTTCTTACACAGAATTCAGGACCATTCAGAAAGACACAGGTATGTTTGTTGTCTTGTGTGACGACACAGGACACCACTGCTTGTGACAGACGTTACATTCTCTATGACACCAATGCCCTCTTTTGCTGTAACTGCTGGCTGGATTCAGGGACAAGGGATACAATATTATTTTTATACCTATCCCTTAGCATCATACTATACCTTCTTAGGATGAATCTTACTTTAAACATAACACACGGAGTTTGTAACAAAAATGATGACTTTAAGTATTTACTATACAGCATTGTATTCAGCATTGTTTTTGTGCTGGGGCTGATCACCAACATGGCTGCCATGTACATCTTCTTCTGCTCGCTTAAGCTACGCAACGAGACCACAACATATATGATGAACCTAGTGGTATCTGATCTGCTTTTCGTTTTCACGCTGCCTTTACGTGTCTACTACTTCATCAATCGGAAGTGGCCTTTCAGTGACATGCTCTGCAAGATCTCCGTCGCGCTGTTCCACACCAACATGTACGGCAGCATCTTCTTCCTTACCTGTATTAGCATGGACCGCTTCCTGGCCATCGTTTACCCTTTGTCCTCAAGGTCAGTTCGGACGAAGGGTAAGGCAAAGTTGGTCTGCCTCGCTGTGTGGGTACTGGTTCTGGCAGGTAGCCTTCCAACTGGATTTCTGAAAAGCACCTCAGAACACAACAGCGAAAATGAGTCTTGCTTTGAGAACTTTTCCTCCGAGCAGTGGAAGGAGCATCTGTCCAAAATGGTGGTGTTCATCGTGACGGTGGGGTTTCTCATTCCACTGCTGCTGAACGTGCTCTGCTCCGTCATGGTTCTCCGGACACTCTGTCAGCCCAGGACCCTGACTCGGGGAGGTCAGTTGAACAAGACCAAAATCCTGCGGATGATTGTGGTTCACCTTCTCATTTTCTGCCTCTGTTTCATCCCCTACAACATCAACTTGATCTTCTACGCCTTAGTCCGAACCAAAACCCTTGACAATTGCCTGGCTGAATCGATTGTCAGAACGATTTACCCTATTGCCTTGTGCCTTGCGGTCACAAACTGTTGCTTTGACCCTATCGTGTATTATTTTACCTCTGAGACCTTTCAGAATTCCATCAGGCGCAAGTCGCAGCTAAACCGCAATCATGAAAACAGGTACACGGAGACCCTGCAGTTTGAACCTTCCACCTTCCAAAACAGCCTCAGGGCTCTCAGAACCAAAGTATTTCACAATGAATCCACAGTGTGACAAGACAGCTACTGCAGACCTCATAAGACGCAACTTTACTGGAGTCACTGGGCCAAAAAAGGGGGCACACAACAGGAATGCATACAAATCTTTTTCTTACTGCTGGGGGCAGTTTTGTGTTTTTTTTTTCTTTTTTGGTTTTAACAGGCATCCATACCCTGAAATCATACGGAGGACTACTGTGTATTTTGCCACGGACATTTACTCCCGGAGCTTGCATAATGTATGTATGTATATGGATGTATATAAAGATACTTTTAAATCAATTAATAAGCCACTGTGCCAAACATACGTCTTTTTAAAACTACAGTGCTTTATGTGATTTTCTGGCGCGATATTTCAAATATATATTAGAAAATTCTCAATTGTACCTGCTTAGACTGTTTAACTGCTAAGGAACATTAATATTAATGTGGTCTTTATTTTAGTGCTATTGAATCCAGTCTGATTTTCAGAGTTATGCATCACAACTTGAACAATTAAAATCATTGCACATCAGGTACATACACAGACATTAAACCCCCCTAAAACAGTGACTAGCGCCTGAAGTAGTACGCCTGTTACAATGTATCATTTATTAAATTTCAGAAATATCCACGCTATTTACAAGCAGTGAAATTGTAATATAATGTTACATTTTGGAACCTGCAAGCAAAATTGCACTTCTGCTAATCCCAGTTGCAGCATTTGTGCTTTTTCTCTCCAGCCAAAAAGAGCAAGATTCTGGTGTAGTAGGTCTATAATTATTGGGTGAGTAGGGTGTTACTAGACGTGCGTATGCAAGCTGAAACTTGCAGAAAGCCTACGTATCCAATCCTCTTCTAACCGCTTACGATGATACATGGAGAACGCGCAAACTCCACCTAAACGGATCTGAAATGGGACTCAATGCTGGAGGTATTAGGCAACAGCACTACCCACTGAGTGAGTTGTGCCAGCCAACATATAAATTGAAGGAATAAACGACCTCCATGTGAGGTTTGAGAAGAATACTTAAATCAAAATAATACTGTATGTGTAAAATCAATCCGAAGGACCTGCCTGACCATGCCTTCCCTGGTAGCCGTTAATCCAGCCGCTCCAATCTCATTTGAGACACCGCCTGATATTTTCCCCATTTATAATTACTTTTCTGGGAACTAGGATACATGTAAAGGCATCTTCCCAGGTTAGGTTTCATGTAAGGCATGTTGTAAGAAGGGAACCATACAGACTTCTGTCAGAACCACCTCCTAAACCATATATGTCACTAAACTCCAGACGCTCCCGGGTTACGATGGGTTTAAGTTCCGATAAACCTCTCGTAATGCGAAAATATCGTAAGGCAAAAATGCTATTTAATACAGTATACCTAACCTAATAAACATCATATCTAACCACTGACAGACTATTTCATGAGACAATTTCCTGAAACTAGCGGCCCACAAGTTGTTTCTATTTTGATACCGTCTCTGAATTTATATCTTCTTTCCGCTAAACAGTATATGTAGCATAATGCATCATTCCTAATGCAAAAATTCCTCACTGCAGCCACTTACACACACGTTTAACATCACTTTGTGAATGTACCTACATTTTGGACTTCTGACAGGGAATTTCCATGTCATGTCTGTGCGAAACCACAAAAGGACTGGCGTGCTTCATTTTTCGTAACCACACTGAACTAAACTGTTCAGAACCACTTTGGTTTGTCTCTCCCTGGAACCACTGACTCATATTTCTCAATACTTCATGCCTCTCTCACCTACCACAGAATTTACCGTTGTGCCACAAAACTGTGTTTCAAGTTTAACACTTACTTTTCATAATGCTATTAGGTGATGGAAGTTCAAGGATTCATAGTCTTGTGCAAATTACATTTATTTTTTTATCTACATAAAAAAGATTCCACAGTTTCATAAATTTTATGTTAATAGGCTGAACATTTTCACCTGGACTTTGGAACACAGTGCATATGTGTGCCAAGGACAAAGATATCATGTGATTTCTGTTTGAGGGTGTTTGGTAATTACTGAAACACTATTCTGATTCTACACTGCAATTGAAAAGCACAATAAAACAATAAATGGGAGGCAATGGCTACAACAATAAACCCAATATTTCAGTTGAAAAGGCCTGAGGCCAGCTCCTATGAAGACAATGCGGCAGTGTACAAACAAGCTTAGCAACCCCCCCGCCCCGGACTTCCTATCAAAAGCTGACAAAAAATATCACATGACAGAAGACAGTGGGTATCCATTTGTATCCCCCCCCCCGACATGAGAATAAGGAGTAACATGGCTGTTTATGCTTTGCTTTTGTCCAAAACCCATCAACGGACATCCTGCATCATCGCTGTTTTGACTGTCATTGGAAAGAGTGAACCAGAGCAGTCACTGGCAGGAGTCTCTATCACGAAGAGGGATTGGTTTTGGTTAGCTAGATAACTCAGATTTAAGGTACCCCAATGTAGCTGGAGTCTTCATTCTCTTACATTCAGCCTGGACCGACCTTAAATTTGACAAGTTATCTTGCTGACCCCCCCCCCAAAAAAAACAGCTCAGTGATACAGGCCCCAGGTTAGTTAGTAAAGTAGTGTAATTGAGACAAGTGTGCCAGCCTGGATACGTGGGCCCAGTGTCCAGACTCAAAGGCAGGGATCAAAATGCGGTCAGAATTAGGGTTACACTTAAAACAAAAACTAAGTTTAAAGCACTATATGTGATAAATACTTAAAGACCCAGAAATTGGGGAAGAGAGACACAGAACTTCTTGGGACAGGGGATAATCATTCTGGGGGATAACCATTCCTTGACTGACTGGCAACACTTGCACTGTTCCACAGTTGCAAACTGGCCATTGGCATAAACACACAAATGCTTATTAAAACTGAACCCAAATTGGAAGTCAAACATTTCTGCACACACTGAGATTTTCTACATCTGCATGTTGCTCACTTATCATTTACTAAAAATATATTCACTATTCTTTGCTAACAAGTAAATTTACGGTATGTTTGCCATTTGAATACGTTTATTAGCAAGAAAATGTCATATCTTTGAGTCATCAAAGTAACCTCCGCTAGCAGTTATAACAGCAGAGGAAATTCGAGGCATTCTGTCTACAAGGGACATTAAGTACTGCTCTGATTCATGGGATGAAACAGTTAATTAGTGTATTTAAAGTTAAATGATAGGCTAGAATTTGACTACGCCATCACTGCACAACCAGTTAACAGGATGTCAGTCATGCACTGTTACATACTCTTTTGATGTTATAAGGAAACTTGCTTTATTTGACTTATATTTTCATCTATAGTTGTTCACTCAACCTTCCAGTGCTTAACAAGGATAACAAATATGAAATAAATGGAAAAATGGTAAAAACATGTGGTGTGCAGAAACTTTTGACTGGTAGCGTAGAAAGAAACCAACAAACGAAGGACGTACAGTACTTCCTTTCACTCATCTCTCTCTGATAATCAGTTGCTTATGGGCAGAAAATGCTGAGATGAGACCATTTTAAAAGTCATTCAATGGAATGTTTACTATGTAGAACTCATCACTTATGGGTGCAGAAGTTTGTGCTCATCTGGGCCTCGTTAATGCAATTCCGGAGGGAAAAATAGACACGGAACTTAGTGTAGATACGGGCCATATGGTTTGGGGGTTCAGACACAGTTTACTGGGATACCACATACCAAGAATGCTCCACACAAACCATGTCCGTTAGACACATCAAATTCCTGGGTATCTACATCTCAAAGGACCTGAAATGGACTGTTAACACCTCCTACCTGGTGAAGAAAGCTCAACAGAGACTTTTCTT
>JAODKC010000039.1:6369255-6395196 GCA_026777985.1 Mormyrops attenuatus
CCCCCCCCCCCCCCCCCCCCCCCCCCGCCCCCCCCCCCCCCCCCGCCCCCCCCCCCCCCGCCCCCCCCCCCCCCCCCCCCCCCCCCCCTTCAGTCAAAGCTGCAGTGGTTTGTGGAAGTTCACAGCCCCAAACCTGGATGTTCTGGGCTACTGGTGCCTCCCGTTCAACTGCTGTAATATCTCTCCATTTTTTAAATTGTGTGCTAGAACATATATAGGAATATGTTTTCATCTGTGCTAAGCCAAAGACACCCTGATACATTAAATACTGTTTATGCTCTTTGCTACAGACGTTTTATAACTTGAATATAACTGCATAACAACATTATTCAGTATATCAATGCATTATAGTAACCATTAGAAGATGGGTAAATTGTGGCCATAAAGGGATGCACAATGTCAGCAGCAATAGTAAGATTGAATGCATTGGCATTCAACTGATGCTCAATTGGGGTTAGGGGCTCCGATGTGAGGCAAGAAAACATTCCTCATATCATTATGGCATCTCTTGCGCTCTCTCTCGCACACACACACACACACACACACAAGTGCACACAGCACTTTAAATTTCTGAATGTAAAGTATCCATAGTTGATTGTAATTCTTGGGAAACATGACCTTATCCATTACCTCAGCAGGGAAATCCAATAAAAACTAGTTAAATTTGACGGACACTTTTAAATAAAAATGTAATTTCCCTAAGTTGCTTTGGAGATAACTAAGTGTTGAAACTGCAAAGCCTGCGGTAACCTACTCCTTCAGCCGAACTATCATTCTCAAGGGGAAGGTCCAGATCTAATAAAAGCGTATAGTTGCCGCAACAGATAGGACGGGATGCAGTATCAGACACTGAGGATGTACCCATGAAGCGGATTCTTCTGCTCAGAAACAGCACTAGACACTACAAGGCTCGGATAAATTGGGTTTAAACTACAAACTGTAAATTTCTTCGGGGAACGCCGCTTCATTTCCATCTGCAAACCAAAGACAATAAAATGGATTTAATCGTGCACTGGCCTCGAAAAGGTATAGGATACGGATGCAATTACTGCTGTTCAAGAGCTGTGTGTGAATCCGGGGATGCTCGTGCCCAGCTGCCATTCCTCCACGGAAAACGGGGTATTTCTGTAACCAAGAAGTAGTACGTCGCTACCATTTTAACACTATGTCGATTTTTTATAAATCGCGAACATCGGGGAATAGAAATGTCGATAAGAAAACGAAGCATTCTCAATGAATGATGTACACATAACTGTTGTAAGCGTTTCAGTGCCATGTTTCATTCATTCTTTCATTAATAAATTCATTCCTTCATTCTCTCAAAGTACCGTCCTACAGGTAATGGTTGATTTTAAGAGGAAATTCTCGTAATACACGTACATAAGGCTTAATTTTTGCCTTAGGACTTAGATAAAAGCTTTAGAATAGGCACAAAACAACAACGTGGCTATATGTTTACGTAGCGGTGCCGTGATAAAAAATAAAATAAATGCTAGCAAGGGGCAATGTTTTCAAGCTTGCTTACATAACAGCTTATGCATTTAATCATTTCACAATGAACTGCGGGATAAATCTGTACACAGCACAGTTCATTGTCCAAATTTAGCGAAATCTAGCGGAATATAAATCTGATGTGGGATACTAAAGGCACTCTTGTATAACAAACAACCTTAGCCATGAGAAAGGTCACAAGCGACGAGCATTAATTGCATTTATTAAGCAAAATGGATTAATTGTGGTTTAGATGTGTATGGATCTTCAGAGTTGGTACTGTCATATTTGTGTCAGAAGAAAATTATAAAATTCGTCCTAGAGGTTAAGCGTTGGTAATAAAGTTGTGCAAATGTAAAACCAAATAAACTTGAATTCGTTTTCGTAAAACGTGGACATTTTGAGTTTATCGTGTCTTTCGCTTTTCATTTGCCGTGAATTTAGCCTACAGTGGATCTGGGCGTTTATCTAACAACTACAATAATGGCGCAGTAGACAGCCCCTGCCTTGATATTTTATTCTTAGTTGTACCAAACTTAAACCTTCACTGCAAGCGAACATAAGACGTTAAGTAATATTTTACGTTTTAGTGTGTAGTGCAGTGAATTCAATGGTAATAGTGACTTATATGCGACATGGAATTTCGTAAAGATTATTTCGTGGGATAACAGAATTATTATTACATTTAACCATGTGAGATAAACGCTAGGCACACGAATATCAAACGAGAAAACAGAATGTCTTGTATATGTGAATTATATCTTGTATTTTTAACGGTTCACTAGCAGCAACCGTATTTCTGGTTCAGTTTTTTTTTACACGAACCTTCGACTGGTCGATCCTGCTACCTTGATGCGATTAATGTTGCCGCTTGTTCGTCACTGTGCAAATAGCTCCCGCTGTTAACTTTAAAAAGTGATTTGTCATTTACGTTAGAATATGTTACAGCTCAACTGCTAATGTATAAATCGCAGTAAACTGCGCATTTCACAATGCAGTGTATGGAAACGTCGTACCGCTGGCCACCGCTAGGGACGTCGGTGGCGCTGTCTCAGGCTTTGCTGTCGCGGATGTTTAATTTCTGCTACAGCTTTGAGGAATTGAGTTATGTTATATATGTAGTTGCTTTTTAACTGATTATTATTTACGTTGTATTTCTGTGTATAGTAGGATTCGTAAACATACGGGGGAATTAACACTGGCATTTTTGCCTATAGGCCTATGTTATAGCAAATATACAAATAATTTTTCGTTTTACTCTTCGGGATATTTAATAGCCTAATATAAATTGTACTAATAAAAATCATTCAAAATATTAAGAGATGATCTAGACAACACTATAGCGATAGCATAGATAAGTCTTATAAAGTCTTATCTTTGCCTCGACGAATTGGTGGAACCGTTATTATTTTAGTCGACATTAACCTGGTAACAGAAATTGATTCTCTCTCAACTAAAAACCACGAGTAACTGTTAGCATATTTGTGGATATTATGTGGATGAAGAAAATGTAAAAGTGGCTAGAAATATTTTTTTAATTCCAAATGTCTGTCTACAAATGTAATAGAAGTAATCTCAAATTAGCCATGAAGATTTAAATGTAAATTTTGGAACAAAGATTAAAAATGTGATCATCCCTCCATCAAAACAATCCTGTGAAATCTTAAATACCTCACAGTAATACCTCAGCAGTGGTGATTCCTGCAAAGTATTTCAACGTCAGTTTTGAGCACAAAAATATCTGCATAGAGGAACTAGAATGATTTTAACTGCTGAAAAATCTTAATGTTTGACTGCTAACACTATTTTAAAAAAGAATGAAAAAATCTGCCACATTTTTAAAATGCATAATTAATATCACATATATGGAATTGTAAGATGTCTGATTGCATTAAACGAATTGTACTAGGGCCAAACATCTCTAATACGCAGCTAGACAGATAGCAGTTAGATAATGTAATGATACGGTACGGCCTTGACTTTTAAGGAGCTCGTATGTAGTCTGGCTTATAAAATTTGTACACTTTGCAATATACTGTTAGAACCGGGAGACATACACAGTGATGCTCAAACGTACTTCAATAATACTGTAGCTATGAAAATTTTAGGGCTAGTGCAGGCCATTGATACTTTGTGGTATTTGCTATGTGATGTATTTTGGCTATAGGTGTTTGTGATTGACCTTGATTAGGATGAGGATGCTGGATTTCCAAATTCTTAGTTCTAAAATATACTATTTAATGTTGTATCATATTTTAAAATACTTGGATTCCACGGAATCCAAAATCTAAGAGAACAAAACATTTACACCCCATCAAAAACAGCAGACAGCTTATTTTATTGATATAAATTTCAGAGGTGAGTTTCATTAAAGCATCAAAGTGTGGCATGCATCAAAATCTCGAGTATGTCGCTAAAATATGAGCATTTACAACCCCCCCCCGTGCGTAACATCATGTGCTTTCGATGCTCTTACATAATAAGCCAGTCAACACAGTTCTTAATCATAAAGTGCTTTTGCGAATCTGCTGCGGCATTCCACGCTTTAACAGGCTGGGGTTGCATTTGTCATGACTGTGCCCATTCCAAATTTTTGTTTGAAAGTACGTTTTTCGCATTCTGAACAAAATGTGTTTTTCGTATTATATGTATTTCTTTTTTTACAGTATGACATGTACTAAAGCATAATATATTTAGAATAGGATTCAATGTATAATATGATAGCAACTTATTGCCACACAATCAAGTCGGTGGAGACTGAATACATTGAGAGGGACATACAGTTTATGATTCCATTACAAAAAAAACAAAATTACTTAGTGAGGTCTGAGACAAGCTTGGTGAGTTTCGTGTCCAGCATGACTGTATTATCAAGAACAAGACATCAAAAGCATGGTTCCAGTAACCTGCCATAAGATAAATGTGAGAGGGAGCTCTGATTTATGCATCTATGCTTTGTAGGCCTGAACACTTACAGCCGTTCAAATGGTCTACGATATGGTGGCAAGGAGAGTGAATTTAGTGGTGACTGGTTATCGGATGACAACAGGCTTTTTCTGCAGTCATATCTCCTGTTGCTGATCCGCAGACATTAGCCAAAAAATGGCACAAGAGAACACAGAATAGAATGTGCAGTGTACTGGAACACGTCATAGGGATGTAGACAATGAACTGGGGGATTCAAACCTCAGATTTAGACCTGATTGTAGATCTGTTATGAGCATAGTGTGTAAGGTGCTGCATAGCATCACTGTTAAATCAGGAATGAATATACTGGTGATTATATAGAGGAGTGTCCTATTAGGCCAACTAATGAGTGCAGAGAGAATGAACACCTGGATGGTATGGAGAGAGGACAGGATATAATCCTCATCGTATTTACATAATTTATTTTTATTCAAGGTCTTAAATACACTTCTCAGTGTAATCCAATAACTGTTTCATTATTAAATGTTTTGGGAAGGCATTTATTATTAAATGTTGTGTAACTGCTTTACTTGAATTGCCTGTAAAAGCAAAAACATTATAACCTCCAAAAAAAAAAAACACACAAATAAATAAAACCGGACCAGGTGCAAGTGTTAACTGCATGTTTGTTAACTGGTATATGTACATATAAATAGGCCTAATTTTTGACATTACTTTAATGAATGGATACTGTGTACAAATCATCTATAAGCTTATAGAAGAATATATCCGTAATGACAGCAGTATATTGTATAACTTACCACTTTATTTGTGGGAAAATTGCAGTTAGTGTGGTCTACATTGTAGAAAAAGATGCTTGATTGTGGAATAGGCTCTCTTTGTAACTATACAAGAAAAAAGAGGAAATTTCTAGCAAGACTGCAAGAGAAGAAAGAATCTGACTCACTACTATGCACCTTATCATCCTCTAAAATGGCCTATCTTGAGAGAACATGTCACCATTTGAGGCATGGATGAAAATGGCAAATCAAAATTGCTCCAGTGTATTAAGTTTGCTGTCGCAGGACACATAATGACGCAATTTAGTTTTCCGGACTTTTCCTGACCCATTTGAATGTCTAGTTAGTACACAGAGTACGCATTTTAATTTTCGCTTTTCCTCTCTATATATTTTCTTGCTTTTTTGAATGATAATTATTAAAAAATATGACTTTCCGGTCTAATGATATTAAATTACTCTCAATCTACATACATTGTTATCACGATTATTATAAAATTGTTTAAATTGAATAAGTACACAGAAACAGAAACCTTTTATCAGGTTGTAGAACATAAAGGAACTGGTTGCGGTTCAACGCAGAACTAAAAAAATAACGATAATAATATGCCGATGTAGCACAACAATTGAAATGTAATGCAGCAATCTGCAAGAATAACTGGCAGGACTTACTATAACTTACTATATAACATTGTGTAAAACAATAGGAGTACAACGCAACATGATGTGTAACATGATGTAGTGACACAAACAGTAATTACAAATAACAGCAATGCACATCACAGAAGAGAAATTAATAGATGTGACCGTGGTAAGGAAGATCTGAATGCCTGTATGTGTCTGTCGGGGGTGTTTACACGAGATAAGTTTGTTGACGAGCTTAAAAAAAAACTGCAGCAATAGTGTATAGTCCAAGTGGCAGTGTACCTCCTGTTAGGGTGGGTGGGATCAGCAGCAATCTTGCCAACTCGCTACTTCGCCCTGGCAGTGAAGAGATATTTATTGCCAGTGGCTCACAGCCAGTGATCTTCTCAGTGGAGAAGATCACCTACTACAGCCTGGTCACAGAGAGAAAGAGAGAGAGAGGTGGGGGATTGCGGGGGGAGGAGTAGGTAGTAATGGTGGTGGTCAGAATATCTCAATGATGGATGAGTAGAATTTTACAGTGGGACATGAGCTGTTGAGCTTCCAGGACTTGTATACAACGAACAATATTGCTGCATACCTTTGCTAATGATGGAGGTAATATTTATCTTGTTGGTGTTGGTAGTTCCCAAAAAGTAAAATGACTCAACCACTTACACTGAAAAAACATTAAAATATGAAATATTACACCAATAACAATGGGACAAAAGAGGGCTGTGTATGTGAAAATGTACAATGGCTGGCAGGGTGGAAGAGTGAGTCAAGAGCTAGCAAGCAGTGTAGGAAAGATTTGTTCCATTTGAGAGCATCTGGGGCACCTTTTCTAAGAAGTGTAGTGACCAAAACACAATGAGTAGACCCGTTTGAACAATGTAGAGGAGTGGGAACAAATTTGGTCACTATGGTGAAGCTTTTTCGCAGTATCAGGTAGAGATGGACGTTGGAAGTAAATCCAACCAACTGTAATATACAGTTTGTATATGGTTGAGGTGCAAAAAGTGCTAATCCAGTAAAGACCATATATTTCATTCTTAATAAGAATTAAGTAATATTCTTCCTACTGGAAATTCTGAGTTTGTCTTACCAAACACATTGAATGAGTCTAAGAGAAGATTCTTTTTGTTTTGGTTGGGTCTAAGATGGATATCTTTGTAGGTTACAGTAATTTCCAGCTGTTAGTCATCATGATGTGGCACAAGACTGCCATCTTAGTCAGGATGTTCTGTACCCTGGATTGAAGATGCGCTCATCTGTTACATGTGTTTTATTTGTGTCTTTATCCCCAGATGGATAAAGACCTGAAAAATGGACAATGGAGCAAGGTGGGTATGTCGTGACACCACCCAAGAGTGGGAGACCCTTGGCAAATCTGTGGGATCAGAGGTGCCTGACTCATGCAAATGACTGGAGATGCTTTGTATGCTATAGAGGCTGAAGTTGTTGTTGACCATGACTGTGGACAAGAGAATAGCAGCAGCAAGTCTGGAATCTGGAGAACGTGCAACGTTTGAGATGGAGAGAGAAGAACTAAAGTCAACTAAAAAATAATGCTCATCTTGCCTTATCTACGGGACTCAGAAGCTTCATAGACAAATGTCTGGATCGTGGAGACTCTGTGATGGATTGAGAGGACTGGACTTAGACAGCCCTGCCTCAAATACTGCAGGCTAGTACTCTTCATTCTCCAAACACGTGCTCGCCACCTGTTTAATCTGCAGCACTGGTATATCTAAGTGAGCATAACAGCCATTTGGAGATGGGTGATACTTGTCTCCAATATTCATTCTAGTGAGCTCTCTTAAGCTTCAGGAAAGACATCCCTGGACATTGTTGGATCATCCACTTCATTAAAACTGCTGCATATTTTATTGGCTCTTCAGGATGACCTCATGCTAGGGGTGAGGTCTGCATAAGGCAACATGGGACAGACTGCATATATGCTATTTTGTCCATGGCTTTCGGGGGGATTGTGGCTCAGCAGGTTAGTATGCTGTGCTAGTGATTGGATGGTCGACAGTTAAATTTTTATGGTCTTCACCATTGGGCCGTTAAGCAAATTCAATTCAATTCAATTCAATTCAAATTCAAAAATAACTTTATTTGTCTCCGAGGGGCAATTAAAGGCATACAGGGCAGTTGAACAAGGACACAATGACATAAACATAAACATAAAGACATAAAGCCATAACCCCAATGGCTCCCCGGACTGGCTGACACTGCACTCGGATAAAAGACTAAAGATATAAATGTAAGTGTTTTCCAGCCAGTCTGAATAATAAGGATTTGCAAAAATGAACTATCAAATCTCAGGTTACCCTATAAATGTTCTTTATTTGTTTATGAAGTCATGTATGTTTTGTAGAGTTCTAAGGCTTTCTTACCCAGTGGATAAACAACTTTCCATAAGAGAAATACTCTCCTTTCATGGTCATAAGTCTTTTATATAGTTGAATCGCGAGATTATTTATTTTTACATTTTATAATGGGTTTGACATGTGTTGGGTTTTAGAGGGTTTATACTTTGAAATTAAAAGTTGATTAGACATATGTTTAATTCTCTGTTAAATCACTTCAGGGAACCGTAGCCAAATATGCAAAAATCGCAACTGGTATTTGCTCCGGGGATAATTTTCTGCCATTTGGTCACCTGGTCAGTAATGACAGAATTGACATTGGACAGATGGCGAAACTTTAACAGATTTTTTTTTGGCAATTGATCAGTTTATGCTGCCGATGACCTTCACAAGGCCTGCAGGACCAGTGGACATAAAACAGTCCCATGATATCAGAGATACACCACCATATATTACGGTAAGTCCGATCTTTACATTTCTGACGCCAAAGCCACTGTTGATACATATGCTGATAGCTGTGTTCTGTGTTATCTAACCATAGTACATTGTTAGTGTCTCTTAGCAAGGAGATTAGCTGTAATTGTAGATTTAGATTTTTCTGTGCTTCCAAAACTATCCACCTAATTGTACTATTTTTTTGCACCCTCCGCCTGTTGAGTTAATATTTAGATGATGGATTAGTTGAACCCCTTTCCTCATAGCAGTTCTTTGATTCGTGAATGTCAGTAACCGTTTTTGAGTTTTTATTAGATATGTGTCATGTCCATATCAAGCCAAGCATCCATCCAGCTAAGTCCGGTCAGCTCCTGCTGGGCCTCCCCTGAATACTAAAGCTCACCTGTAGCTCCTAAACCTGATTAATTGTCTGGGTATAAAAGCATATAGTTTTTCCATATGGTTATTGACCCAGTGCTCCCTGTCGATTTTGTGACTTTCTGGACTATGGATTTGGATCATGATTTGGGTTTGTCTGCCTTTCATTATCTCTACCTTGCTTTTGGCCCTCTGCTGGTTTGTGGACTACAATTCTGGAACTGAACTTGTGGCTCCCTTGGATGCTCTCCTTGTCCAGTCATTATGGAATAACTCACCACCATGGATCCAGCAGAACTAGAAGCAAGACTAACCTGTGACAAGGAGAGGCCAAGTGAATTAATCCAATTATTATATCTGAATTTCCAAGCCCTGTTTGCTCCCTGAGGAAAGAAACCTTCTGTGAGAATTCCCACTTTGTCCAGTCCTGGTGCTGTGTCTACTAACTCCATCCCACAGACTTCTGCTCTGTTCACCATTACCACAGAAAATTACAATGGTAATTGCAATATGTGCATACATTATCTAATGCAGAGGTCAATGTACATTGAAATGTTGAGAACTGATTGGGACAATATTAGTTTTGTCATATTATTGTTGATGGGAACAGGTCTGGGGTGATCTATTACATATAAATGCACTTCATTAATATCCGAGACGTGATTCTATGCTTTCTTCAAAAAAGTCTTTGAACATCACAAGGCCGGCCCAGGAATTTAGGAATCCAGGTATGCAGTACGGCAAGGAGGTCAACCAGCATCAGAATACACTGTAGAATTTTGGATTTTGGCCACAGGAAGTGAGCCAGTCCAGCCTCACTATATATTATCACAAGCTAAACAGGATGCTTAAGCAGGAGTAATTTGCTGAGATGTTGATCTGAATAGCCCCCTTTTCAAATGGCAATGTACCTCCAGAGCTACAACTCCATCAGCTCTCATCAGTCCAGACTCAATTCACCTGTTGCGGGGGGGGGTCTTCATCTCCTCTCCATGGAGTCCCCTGGTTCTACAGAACCCCAGGCTCAATACAAATTGGTATTCTCCAGGAAGCACGGGGAGCTACTGGCATGGGGATCTGAGCATTGCTGTAAGCATTTGCCGACATCTAACAGTATCCACTTTCACTGAGATTTCCAGGACTAACTAAACAATCTGATTTCCCCAGAGAACTTACAATTAAAAGATGTCCCCAGCAAAACCAAGGCATTCCCTCTCCTGCCTCATCACCTACGAGATTCTCTCTCTCTACTGGGTTAGGTCTACATATTAAACACACACCAGAATCAAAAACTATGGATCAACAGACTGAGGAGGCCCTTGCACTGGAATTTATCCGGTCATCAACATCCTTTTCCATTTCCCAAGTTTGTCTCAAGAATACGGATGGGGGATTTTGTTCCTACATTAATTATCAGTCTTTCAATGAGATCAGAATTAAGATCCATTACCCTCTTCCACTGATTCACAAAGCTTTCGGAGATGTCTGGACTGCTACCATCTTTATAAAGTTAGACCTTCGCACATAGAAACTGGGTAAAATTTTGTACTTTTGCTTGTCATTAGACCTGTACCCTCAAGGGTCTGCCAATTGTACCCTTAGCTGTAGGTAATTATACCTTTTTAGGTACAGAAATCGACTCTGATGAACATTTCTGTACCATTGATGGTAGACTAATGTTGTTTATACCTTTGGGATGTTTCCCCGAGTCCATTTCTGTACCTTGAAAGGTAAAATTACAAAGGTGCAGCCCCAGTAACAAGCAAAGGTACAAGTTTTTGACCTTTTTTTCTGAGAGTGTAGCACATTTAATCTCATCAAAATTTACTAAGGGTGCATCTAAAATTAGTGAGGGGGCACCGTTGCTGCCCTCTTTCTGCAGTCATGGACAGATTGACTTCCATCACAGGGTGCACATTATTAATTTGAAGGTGCTGTGCACCCTTAGGCACCGTTATAAACCACTCAGACTGAGCGGACTAATGTGAAATCGTGTTTGCCACTACCAGGGGGCACTGTGAGTATCTGGTTATGCCATATGGGCTCGCTAACTCCCCCTCTGTATTCCAGCCATTCAGGAATGAGATTTGAGACATGGTAATTTCTTTGATGGTGCATAATGGCAGTCCCTGGGTTAAGAATGCCTCACTTACGGACAACTCATACTTATGAACGGACTGCCATAAAGCCTATTGTATTAAATATTTGGGTTAATACAATGGTTCATAATAATAAACACTTGCACTATTTTGTGACGTCCATGAAAACATTGTGCACCTTCAGCGGTTCATCGGCTCGAGGTACAGTAGAGTACAGTATGTAGTTATTTTTATAATTACTCTGAAATTATGATTATGTACTGTTATTGCTGTATTATGTACCGTATTATGAATTAGGGAACAGATCTTTTTCATAACCTGGGACTGCCTGTATTGATGATCTTCTTAATTTCTCTAATATGCCCATGCAATATGATCTTGTAAGCCAAGTTCTTCAGAGACGTTAAGAAAAAAACTTTGAATTATTGTGTATTTGGGTGGAGAACTGTTTCATAAGAAAACCATCTCAGGACAATTAGTTTTCCTTGGTTTTCCACTGGTCTAAACCCAGTATGTTCAAAGACTTGCAATGCTACCTGGGCCCTATGACTTCTTCCTGAAGATTCATTCACTGACATACCTCATGTGCAAGACTAAAGAATTATGAGGGAAGACTCTACTCACACAGCCTTCTTGCGAATCAGTCGGCTATTGACACCTTTAAACCTCTGTCAGCCAGGTTTGGCTGTTCTTTTTAGAGAGAAACTACAAGACTTCCTAGAAAAAACATTTTTTCAGTCTCCGTGCAAACCCGTTTACAAATTAGCACTCCGCTTACAGAAGACTTCAAGGAGGCTGAGGAGATCCAAGGCACTCTTCTGTTACTATATTTCTATATATCCCTGGCAACGAGGTCATTATGTGATGCTCCTACCCTGCACTCCCTGACTTTGTAACTTTCTGCCAGTGTTTTTGAGCCTCTACTTGTTTGTGGACTACAGTTTCGGAAATAAACTTGTGGCAACCGTACACGGATCCTTTCTCTTTACAGCCATTATAATATGAGCTGTTTTGAAAATATCGACCTTCCAACTGCTTGTGTTGGCAGTATAGGAGAGGGACACCGTATTGATAGGATGCCAGTCTCTTCGCAGGGCACCCACACACGCTGATACAACGCCCAGCCACAATATTTGCATTTCTCAGCTTTTTTATTCTTTGTACTCTTTTTAAGCAGCAGTAGTCAATCACTAATACCAGCACAGACATTTACACCTTTGAGTCCTTCACCACCACTAACCTACTAATCTAACTATGTGTTGTTCCTGCTTGCTAAAACTGGTCAATGGGAAAAAACACTGAGAAGCTTGTGGTTCCTCTCAGAAGGAAATGATCTATCTGGGGTGACTACACATGAAAAATGGCCGATATGTTCATCCAGCTGAACGGAACCTATTCCTGTTGGTCATCACAGAAGGGGAGGGCAACAAGCAGGACTATTTTATTGATTTAGCTTACATGTTTTATAATGCAGGCAGTCCCCAGGTTACAGACGAGATCTGTTCCCTAAGTCTGTCTTTAAGTCGAATTTGTAGGTAAGTCAGAAAAAAATAGTACAGTATGTACTATGTACAATGTTTTCATGAGTGTCACAAAGTAGTGCGTGTTGATTATTATAAACTGTGGTATTTAACCCCAATTCTTAATATAATAGGCTTTCTGGCAGTCTGTTAATAAGTACAAGTTGTCTGTAAATTGTTCTTAATCCAGGGGCTGCCTGTATTCTGCCAGTTTCTGACTTACTTCCCTCCTTGTATCCAGTATTCCAGTCCTGTCACCGATTCTGGTGACCTGCTCTTAACGCCGAAGTTCACTCGTCCGCACCATGTCACAAAAAGGTGTTTATGTTTTCCCTTCGTTTGCCTCCATCAGTTTTGTTGTTTAGAGCCTATCCCCACCTGTTTCTATAGGACCAGTACTCAAATCCCATTTATCATGCCCATTTACATGTTACTGGATTAAATTTGCTATGGCGATCTCGCAGTGAACGTTATGGTTTACAGTCATCTTTTGTAAGGAAATAATCTATCTGAACCAGAACCCCTTGTATGTGACAAGACAAAAGTACTCTGCTCAGCTGCTTAAAGATATTTAATATTCTTGCCCAATTATTTCTCCTCGCTGAATTCAATAGATTTCTTGAACATTTCTTCCAATGAGTGAGCTGCCTGTATTTAAAAGGACAAAACTTTCCAGGGAATATACAGCTTTTATCTGATGACTGTCAACATGAAAAGGGAACCTATGAATGCCTGTCATCCTCCCCCCCCGCCCCTCAGCCCTGCCTTTTACCAGATCACATTCAGAATAAAGAGGGCTTCAGTATTTCAAAAGACTGTAAACCACTCATAGAAAGTAATAGAGACTCTATTATGAAGGATATTATGCATCTGTGTTAGACCAGACTGTAATTTTAATTTCAGAAGAAATTTAACCGTGGCAGGCAAAGGGACACCAGGAAATGAGGGTGCAGGCGAACCCCCCAGGAGATTTGTTCTGGTAATAGAAGTGAAGGCATATAGGTTGTGGTGACTAAGAGGGTGTGATCACCAATTCTGGGGGAGTTCCCCCAGCAGGTGCCCACAGGATATTGCTCTCCTCTCAGAGAGGTCATCCACCAGGCTGTCTAGGTCTGCAAGAAGAGGGAGGATCAACAACTTGCTTACTCTTCTTCCTCCTTTGCAACTACTCCCTAGCACAGGCTTTAAGCTGAATTTGAGCAGACAGTCCCACCCCCGCGCTTGGACACTGAGTGGCCACCAGCCGCGTCCTGTTGACATTCCTTGTAGCCAGCCGTGAGGAAACCATGGCTACCGTCGGCCTGCCTGCGGCTGAGTGCCATTTGTTGGTTTCAAAACTGGAATTTTAACTGATTCATGAAATAGATAAAGGAACACAAGTAGGAATATCACTTTTATTATTATGTAGTTATAGATAAAGATTGGCATATTTATGCACGGGATTAAATTTATTGCATATCGCAGAATAAAAATTAAGTGAAACCTCTGCTGTGTCATCAGGATTAGACCAAGTTTTATAGCAAGAATCTCATTCTTGCATTAATTTATTAAAGAGGGGTTAGATCTTACAGAGAGCAAAACTCGATGGCTTACCTCATCTTCTTCCAAAACAAATTTATGGATACAATGGAGAAAGTAGAATTGTGCATTGATAGTGAATTTCGTATTACTATGATTTAAAAGAATAGTTTAAAGAAAAACATTAGAAAAGTGACTTAGAGTATATTTGCAATGTAAGAATCCTCAAAATGTATTACTAAAATGATAATCCTGTTTTAAGAGTAATCAATATATCTATCCATGTTCTAATGCCTTATCCAGTATGGACAGAATGGTGCACAAGGTATGGAAGACAATAAATGGGTAAAAATCCAGCAACAGGTTAATCATAAAGATATATTGGTTTAAATATCTATCCATTTGAAAATCAATGAAATATTTTATGATCATTGATTATAAAATACTGTGTTATTATTACTTGAGCTAAAAATTTGCCTGGAAACACTGAACACTGAGTGAATGCATTAGCTACTCATAATACTTCACCTAGGTTTCTAGGCAATGATACATTATTATACAGTATTATACATTATATACAGTAAGTATTGTCTCATGAGACACATGCCATTAATGCTGTAGAGATTGATACCCTGGCAACTTAAGCATGCTAGAATAATCCACAATTATGCAAAGGGAAATAGTCTGGTATGATAATGCATTTGACTTTCACAGAGCCTTTTTCGTCTCAGATCCACAACAACATGATAACAATGGCGACTATTAGCGTATCTGTAATAATCACAATCCATTAACATGGATATATATATTGTCGAGTTACAACAAAATGGAGCAGAGTCCACCGTCCATTAGAGACCTTCTTAGCACATATTACTTTGCTGCATTCGCCAGTGGAGTCTAAGATAGCTACATATACTCTCTTTTGTTTCATTGCCTAATTAGGTTGTTTGCTGTGTGTGTGTCTAGGTTATGCACTGAAAACCAAATAAGATGAAAAGGATTGAGTTAGACTTGAAATGGATGAAAGTATCATGACACAGATAAACAAACACTCCTATTAGTTTTTATAATAAAACCAGAAAGCTTATTCCGTGCAGCTTTGGCAGAATTTTCAATTTTTTAACATTATATGAAGAGCCAAATATTCCTGACATCTTGCAAAAAACCTTCAATTTTCATTTTATCTTTATTTGGTTTTCTTCCACCACTTAATGTAATGTCTCTCTGCAGAGAACTAGTTGAATTCAGTTATAACTGACAAAGTAGATTTCTGTACAATCATCCCATCACAATATTGAAATGTGGGAATGAATTCAAAGCCAAATGTTAGATTGATTAAATAAATACATGGATGCCTGGAGAAAAAAAAGATTTATATTTTGGGATGTCAAACATCACACTACTTGATAAGACGTCTTGAAGCTGTCATGTATAATGCATTATAGATACCTTCATAATGAATTATAACGGTTGGTATAAGAATTAGTAAACCATTTCAGCATCTTTTATTGACAGCCATAAGGCATTTTAGTGTTGATTATAATACTTCATAAGATCCAATGAAGCTTGATATGAATATGAATATTCATGAATATGAAGCTTGCAATGAATATAGCATTCATAATTGATAATAATGTATGTGTTATGCCCTTTTATAATTTTTTATAGTGATGTTTATAATGTGTTATGAAGGCATTATATTGTATTATGAATTTGTTCATAGATTCTTATAGATAAGGCATTTATAGAAAGTGTTACCGTCTACTCTATGGCGGTTTCAACAAAGTTTACTGACGAAAAAAAGGAATGACCTCTTTTCGGGGATTGTGGTAGTCATACTTCCATTTAACCTGTGAAAAGACCTTTTTCTTCTGATGTGGCCAGAACCACAGGACATGAGAACTGGAGGACAGAGTGGGGCAATTACATTCGCACCCTCTGGATTTTTCGGGCAGGAGCAGTGAGCAACATTAAATATTACTGTGTTGCTCTAGAAATCCAATTCGTTAAACTTTCATTATTTTTCTTGGAAGACCTAGTAAGCTAAACAGCTGATTTTATTTGTTTAACTTGAGTATCTCATTTTAGTTTAAATTATGTACCTTATGGAATTACATATCCTATATTAAAAATAAACGTTAAAAATAAAATATAAAATATTATTGTTCAGATGGGGACAAATGACAAATCTTTAAAAAGAGGAGATGGCACATGGAGGCCCACACTCTGTGGTCACTTTGTTACGTATACATAGCTAGTATCGGGTAGGATATATTTTTGCCAGTAGGCCCACTTTTTGAGTAGATGAATTGTGTCTTTAGAGAACACAATCTACCCACCACTGTTGAACTGAGGTGTTATTTTTGCACTTCTGGCCTTCTTTGTCTGCTTTAACGTGTCTGACGTCCTCCTCTGACCTCTCTTTAACAAGCCCTGAATAGAGTTGCCACTGAGTGTATAAATTATCATTTGATTTTTGCACAAAAAATGCATCTTAAAGATCTCAAAGAAGCCCAGATGTTGGTTTTTTTCACCTTTCAGAATTTAGCTTGAATTTTTGAGTAACTTGTACCTCCTTGTCTCACACTTACAGAAGACAGGAACATGGACAAGATTGTCTTCTCCCTCCTGATGCTATGTCTGTTGGTACGAGGGCAGCTGTGTCCCAAGCGCTGCATGTGCCAGAACCTGGCACCTTCCTTTGCCATTGTTTGTGCCAAAACCGGACTGCTCTTTGTTCCTACAGTCATTGATCACCAAACCATGGAGCTGCAGTTGACTGATAATTTCATCACAATATTAAGAAGGAAAGACTTTGCCAACATGACCAGTCTCTCGCATTTGACTCTGTCCCGCAACACCATAAGCCAAATTATGCCTTATACCTTTGCAGACCTCAGTCGACTCCGGGCACTCCACGTAGACAGCAACCGACTCATTGTTATAGGTGATGACCAATTCCGCGGTTTGACAAACCTGCGCCATTTAATCTTGAGTAACAATCAGCTGCATACCATTTCCCACCTAGCTTTTGATGACTTCTTGGAGACATTGGAGGACTTAGATATATCATACAATAATCTAGTTAATGTACCATGGGAGACCATCAGCAGACTGAGTAATGTGAACACTCTTAACATGGATCATAACTTGATAGAGCACGTCCCCATGGGTATTTTCGCTAGTTTGCATAAACTAGCCCGTTTGGATATGACTTCAAACAAGTTGAAGAAGATTCCCCCAGATCCTTTGTTTTTGAGAATTCCAGTTTATACCAAATCCAAAGGTTCACCTCTGTCTTCTCTGGTTCTTAGTTTTGGGGGGAACCCACTCCACTGTAACTGTGAGCTGCTGTGGCTCCGTCGACTTACCAGGGAGGATGATCTGGAGACATGTGCCTCTCCACCAGGTCTAATTGCTAAGTACTTCTGGACCATCCCAGAGGAGGACTTTATATGTGAACCACCGGTAATGACCAGGAAGTCTCCAAAAACTTTCTCTATGGAAGGCCAACCAGTTTCCCTGAAGTGTAAAGCAAATGGGGACCCTGAGCCTCAGATACACTGGATCTCTCCTGATGGCCGCTTGATCTCCAACACGTCACGGATTGCCATATTCAGCAATGGGAGTCTCAATATCAACATCACCTCCCTCAAAGACGCAGGCACGTTCACCTGCATAGCATCTAATGCTGCTGGGGAATCTTCAGACGTTGTGGAACTAGTGGTCAACCCACTGCCTCACCTAGCTAACAGCACAAATAGAGTACAGGAGCTAGAGTCAGGACCATCAGACATCCTCATATCAACTAAGTCTGTATCAGGCAACGGCACAAAAGTTCCTGAACCCAAGCTTGTTGTGGCTGAGGTAACAGGCAACTCTGTGCTCATAAAATGGCCTTTGCTACACCACATTCCAGGGATCAAGATGTACCAAGTTCAGTACAATAGCTCTGCAGATGACACCCTGATATACAGGTGAGAAGACCATCTTTAATAGTACTAACGCTTAATGCCATTTATGCATAAGTACAAGCATTTTTTAATGAAATTGTTTATAGATGTATAGAGTACAAGAACACAGGATTACTTCACAGATTTATGTATATAATGACAATACATACTGAGAATAAATACGTTCAGTTTTCCTTGGAGTACATTGTTTCATGGTTGGTATAGACTATGAGATAACCTTTTGAACTGAGCTAGGTTAAACCTTAGGGAAATTAGGTTGTATCACTTTGCAAATCATGAATAGATAATTGTAAACATGTTGTAACAGTTTTCTAATTAATGAGTTAAATCCATTTATGAGTGTCAAAGGGGAGAAAATGGTACAAATTTGTAAAATGGTACGTATTTTAACATTACATGTTATAATATTATTACATGTTCAGATTTATTTTCCTGGTAGAAGTATAATTACTGCTTCTTGCTCATCATATTGTGCATTGTGTATTGCATTTTCATGTTTTTTATGCAGTTCATCCATTAAACTTCCGTCCAATGATGGAGTTTATGCTGAATCAAAATGCAAGCTAGGTATAGGTCAACCAGTCCGGGTTTTAAGTGACTCGTGATCAGGTAATACAAGCAAGAGTCATACATACCGTAATCAAGGACCAAAATTAATACTCAACAGAGATTTTACAACATGGTTATATTTATAAGGGTGTATGTACTCTTGCTAGCATCAAAGCACAGGTAAAAACATGCAAATAGAATATTCCATTTAATATTTGGATGAGGGTGATTCTGTGTTGGAAAAATGAAGTCTGTGTGGTGTGTAAGAATATCCATCCCCTAGCCGAAAATAAGACTGGACTGTACACAATGGTGAAGAGATAGACACTCAGGGTGGGCATGATGGAAATCCTCAATGAGAGTGCAATCCAAGATGTCCATTGCCAAAATTCAAGAGTGCTCCTCCTGTCCATAGATGTCCCACTTCAATCATTACTGTCCAGTAGTGCTCAGAGAGAAGCAGGGGTGGCACTGATGGAGGCTAGACAGATTCTACATGGTGGAACTGGATTTATTTTGCAGTTGGAGACAATAGAATAGAATAGAAGATCTTTATTTTCATTGTACATGTTGTCAGGATCAGTCGCTGCCTTGTCCCATCCTGTCAGTCATTTCCCTGTTTGGCCAGCAGGTGTCACTGGCCAGTTCTCTTCTGTTTCCCAAGGTTTAGTACCTGTCACAGGTCCTAGTATTTTCCTCTTGCCCACTGGGCCACCATGCGGCTGAACGGGCTGAGCATGCAGCTTAGAATCTTGTATTCCCTACCATTGGATATTTTGTTATTGGGTGCCCCAAGATTGTTTTGTACCTTGTTGAAACATTAGTTCATAGTATTTGTTAATTACCCTCACCTGTTCCTTGTTTAGTCTGTCATAGAAATTTATGACACTTGGTCGGTGCTTTAGAGTATGGCGTTGTTTTATTGCTGAACTCAGGGAACAACCGCTTCGGTGATATATCCGTGGTAATGCTTCAAGAATTTTCTGGTCAACATAACTTTTATAGGCGTACACAGACAGTTCGCACCCCCTCCTCAGAACCAGATCCAACTGGTTAGGGTAGGGCACGCATCTTACATGCAAAACTTACATTTCTGTTCTGTAGCTTGCATTTCTGTTTAATCTAATGAACACAAAGTTCAAGCATATGTTTATAATACTAAAGTTAACTCTCAATTCTCTTTAGCTTATTCTTGGGTGTTAGCTGCCTAACACACACAGGTACCACTGCTTTAATATAAAAATATATTCCAAACTGTATACAAAAATATCTCTCTAGTCATGTTTTCTCTCACAAGTCCTTATTACTCATTTCCCTGCCCTTGCCCTGTTCCTTTGTCAGCCATTGTGCTTGTGTGTTCATAGATGTTGATAGTATTGCATGTTGATTTCTCATGCTTGTGTTTCCTTGCATTACTTCTAGCCTGTATTAGTTCTTGTTTACCTACTTGCCTTTGTTTTGATCCCTCCTGGTCCGTTTTGTGGTTTATTTTATCCCCTAGCTGTCTGTAAGCCACTCCGTAGATTCGTCATTCCCCTCATGCCCCAACGTGACACATATACAATGAAAATCTGTGTCCCACTAATGATACAGAAGATAATTAAAATGGAAATAAATAAGAAAATAACATGGAAAATAATATGTACAACGTTGATCTATAGTATCAAGCCGAATGGCGACTCAAAGTGCAGCAGTGCAATCGAATATTCTTTTAGCATCATTAAGCGTGGAGTTTTTTTTAGGATACAGGGTTTGTGTAATGACAGGAAAGGACCAAGGAATGGTGTACTTAAAAAAAAAACAACAAAATGAAGGCATATGTCCCAGGTGGAAAGCCAGACCTCTTGACTGAATTCTCAGTGGTCAGTGTGTTGTTTCCGATTGGCTCGGTGCAGTCATGTGTGAGTCACCCACTATATCTTTCCATATTGTAACCACTCCTCTACTAAAGGGATGTCTGAACTCTTACAACTAAGAGATAAGAGGAGGTCAATAGATTGATAAAAAGACACTGGAAGGAGGAGAGGATTGATGATTCTGCAAGTATTCGACGTAGGGGAGAAACCTACGCCAGCATTAGACAATGTTTCAAACTTCTAGGAATCCTATGTAGACTTTCGGTAACCTGGGGGTGCGAGGTGAGGGAGCAGGAAGGGGGGTGGTGCAGACGGTCTTCAGTGGGGTGAAAACAGTGCAGGCCAAATGTAGTCCAGGGTCATAGGGTCCTGTACTACCCATGGCCTTATCATTGGTCAGGCTTATATCATTGGTAACTGTACAAAAAGTGCAACAAGTGCTGATTCACATCAGCACAAGCATTGCAGCACTACAGCCAGGCTAAAGGCTGTAGCCAAACACCTGCCTTGTACTTCTGAGGGAGGCTCCGTTGTCACCGCTGAGAGACACTTCTGAAATGTGTGCCAGCTGGAGTCATTTGTGGGACCCAGGCGTGGAGGCTAAGGGGTGAAGTGGCTTTCGACAGCGGGTCCAAAACAGAGGTGCTGAAACGTTGACAGGCGAATGCTCTCGGTGGTGCTGATTGAGGTTGGCAGCCTCCTGTCTTTTGGCCGTAGAGGTGGCAGTATTTGGGTTCCGGATGTGGCATCACGCAGTGAAAGTTGTCAAGGTAAACAATGACCATATGCTGAATAAAACTGGCTTCATGTGGCTGCCTCGTGATATACTGAGCATGGTAGCTATGACATTATGTTTCACGATAATGGGCACACACATTATTATACCCTTTGTGCGCTTAACCCATGTCTATGAAAGTACAAAAATTATTTATAAATAAATAAATATAAATTAATATTTATAAAATGTTGAGTTTGCAGAAAAAGATCTATCATTAGGGGTAGAGGTTTATTATGTGTGGAGATAGTTGAAGTGTGGGTGTTAAAAATATAACGCTACTTTACCTTACTCTATCAAATGTCATTTAAAGTAACGGACTGCTCTGGGGTGATTTTGACCCTGATATGTAGCCCCAATTTTATCGAGCAGCTGGCCCAAACAAATGGCAAAACAGTCAAATGATAGAAGCACTACTCCTTGCATATGTTCAGGCCTGGTCCACGATAATCTTAAACCCATCTATTAAATTTTCATAGTTTTCTCTCAAATTCCTCCCATTTTTAGGCAGAGGAATAAAAATGCATCTAACTTTCACACGGTTTAATGATCTATGTTAGGGCTCCCCAACCTGGATTGGTTATCTTCCAAAAAGAGACGATATATTTTTAATTTTTGATGACCCCTAATGTTCACACATACTGTTCGTTTCTGAAATAAATGGAAACAGTTAAACTTGAATCGGTAAGTGATCTGGCAGTAACTCCACCTACCCCTCACCCCGTGTTTTACCGGTACTGTACTTCACATTTTCATACGATATAAAGCAGTCCGTGGACACCAAGAGGTAGGGAACCCGTAATCTAATGTATTAGATGTCTTGCTGCTCAGGAACCTCCATTCCTTCCCCATCCTATGAGGGGGATCTTACCTGGCTTGGTTCCTTTCCTTCTTCACCCCATCATGGGCAAGGGCTCATTCTCCACTGAAGGGCCTCCAGTCTCTGGTTTTCTGAGATACTTTTTTCATCCCAGTGGGGTAGTTATTCACCACTCTCTTTATAAGACACACAGACATGGAGCATATGGTCACCCAACATCCAGAGTCTCTGGTGCATCTAGGCTCAAAGGGCCAACAACAGCATCGTTCTGCCGGGAATTTATCCAGAGACCTTTGAATCACAGGCACAGTCCTAACCTGCAGGGCCACACACCAGCTTCAAGGTTTTGGTAATGTTTAGTTTGACTAAATTTAGATGTGATGGTTCATGACAGCATGAAAAAATCGATCAATCTCTTGATGCTGCCAAACGGATGCGGTAGTGGAATTATTTGTACAAGATGTTTCAAGGCCATGGCTTATGGATGCTGGAACAGCAACGGATCAATAGAAATCGTCTTGAGTGATTGCAGTCAATAAGATATCCTTCACGGTTTTCACCATGGTTGGCATAGATATTACACTTATTGTAGCTAGATGTCAGGTGAACTTCAAAGTGCAAACAAGCACTCTAGGAAGCAGGAAGGTCAGTTTCTCACACATACAACATCAGTTGTGCCTGCTGCCAGGGAAATGTTTCCTTGGTCATAGACCAGGTAAATTTTCACCTAAAGGAAACCTCCACCTTCACACTCAATCGACAAGCTGTCCATTGACTACTATGACAAGACGCGGGCAATTTCAGCCGTATTTTCTCCTTTCACTGCAGCTGCGTTTTTCTCTCTTTCCTTTTTGAGTAATTTCTTCTAGCCAGGGGCACTTGATGTTTGCTTCTTTGGCGTCACGGGTAGGAATATTGCTAACAACATTCCCACAAATCAAATCTGTTTTTCACACCATTTTTATGGAATAGGGATTCTGCGTCACATATTCTCATGAAACTGGCCACCAAATTTGTTTTAACGCTATTTGTAAGACAATGATGCTATATAAAATATTCTCCAGAAAGTGCAGTAAAATCACATTCTACACTCACACAGTAGTCATCTGAGATAATAGCCCATTGAGGCACTCATGGACTGGTAAACAGCACCTTTATTTCCTGGGACAGGGCTTATCCCACTTGACATACTCACACCAGAAATGTTTTTCATGTCACATTAAGGAAAGAAATGTGTACATAGAAACGTGTATCCTGCAGCTGGGTCCATCTGAACTCTTCAAATACCTGTTATTCATCAGTCATTTTGAGACATCATATATATTCTTACTGCAATATATTTGTTATCAATTTGACCTACACAGACAACCAAATTTCAGCAGGCAAATGGGTGATGGTCTAGGTCTGCTTCAGTGTGACTTGCCTTAGCTGTCCATTTTCCATTTTTCTTTGTAGCTAAGGCTTACTGTCATTATGTGGTAGGGAACCATTTTAGTTGAGTGTTATGTCGGAGGGCAAGAACGGTTCAAATGCAGTCTTTGGAGGCACTAAGGGGGATTATTTATCAGCAACAATACAAACAAGGAGAGAAACACGAGACTATGAGAGTTCCAAACCAGCAGGGCCTTAGGGGCAAACCTAAAGCTGTAAATGAAGAGCAGGGCAACAAGGCAGAGGGAAAACCAACTAACCTGGACAATGACTGGACTAGGGAACCTAACGCAAGTGGGAACTAATACACATGGGAGATTAGGACTAAACAAGAGACAGGTGTGAGCAATCGAGAGATGAATGGAAGGAGGCAGGAACACAACAGGGCAGACAGAGACAGAACATGACATTGAGACCTTCTTGCAGAAGAATAAATGACAAGGGAGCGATGCAGTGATAATGGATCTATAAAGGCCTCATGGACACAGGATAGATCTTGTCTATCATTACCTTTCCATCTTTGCTCATCCTGGTCAAGGCCATGGGAAGCGAGGAGGCTATTCCAGGAAACACAGGGCACAAGGTTGAGATACACCTGAGATAGGATGTTAGGGCATATGCTCACACAACATGTGCATTTTAGAGGCACCAGTTAACCTATTTCGATGTCTTTAGACTGGGACTGGAAACCAGATTACCCAGAGGAAACCCAACCGACAAAACACAGGGAGAAGTTGTAAATTCCACACACACATACCAAGCAAAGCGGAAATTTGAATCCGCAACCCTGGAGGTATGAAGCAACAATGTAACAGTGATGCACCTTCAGCAGGACCTGAGTCCAGAATCTCTTCTGTCTGAATGCACGCTATTCTATAATGTGGAGACTTCAATGCCAGCAGTAGGTTTATTTATTTTTGGCATTATGTGAACACCTAAGTTTCCATAATGGGATGCACAGCTGGATTTGCAAACATTCTGACAGTCTGGTAAATACGGTCGTGCTTGCCCATGTGGTGCCTTATTGGAACACAGAATTCTGAAATCACTCCTAATCTTGAACAGGAACCAGAAAAATTAAAATTGTTTTTATTTCTTTAACCCTAGTTTTTATCCATGCTGAAGGATTTTGTAACTTTTGGATAGTGTGACTTGAACATAATGGAAGTAAAGGATTGTAATAATTATAGACAAAGGCATGAATGAACTTTTCTGGGTCACTATTACTTAGAAATGCCATTACGTTTGGCCAGTTTCTAAGCTGTAAGAAGCATGTCTTGATCCGTGAATTTACATGATAGTCAAAGGATTTACCAGACTGGAGACAGTTGCTTAGGCTGCAAAGTATCAGTACATGTGAAATTCAACCCATGAAGCTTAAGCACCAATAATAAGAAATATTCTCCACATCCAAGTAATATAATTTCTTCAATAGGTTATTCAGAGTTAATGGAGAGGTAGTTTTCATTCATCAATGCTTTTATTTCAGTGTCAGTCCTCGGTCATTTGGAAAATGCTAAAGTAAGTGTCTTGGTCCAAGATCATTTCAGAAATTATGGTTAATCAGAGGTCTAACATCCTCAGTATCATTGTAAATGAATTTTATTAGGCCATTACTACTGACAGTAGGTGGGAAAATTGTTGACCGACTGAGTTTCTTATTTGTGAGCCTACCTATAACTTAAAAAAAACAAAGTACTATGTATTTTTTTATTTATATAAAAATGACGACACTGTCTGGCCAAGCTGACATATGACCTGAATGCTTCTAACTGAGTAATCCTCAATTTGTACTCTAGTGTCTGAGGTGTTATTGAAAATGTAGCTCATGTAGGTTCTTCCTTGTGGCCACAGTCATGTCCTATGTTAGCTAAGGGTAAAATCTATATGCCTTGAGGGGAACTATGTTTATTTTTGGAAATTCACCAACCCCTCCGCAAAACCCCCAGAGTTCTGCAGCCTGCTGGAATACTGACCACAGACCAGCACCGCAGACTTGGGGTTGGAAACCCCTGTTTTAATGGATCGGCATCATGTTCATAGTATCCGGTACCCAAGGAATACTTCGATTGTCATTTGAAATTGTGAGGTTCTTAAGGTGTGCTTGAAGCACGGCAAAAGGTCCTCAGAGCAATTACAAGCAGGTTCACTCCTGAGAGGTCATGCAATTGGGGGAATCTGGAAGTGCAGCGAAGTTCCTCAGAGCTGGAAAACACAGATGGAGGCAGGTCCTTTTCTGTACTGGAACATATAGGGCATGTTGAGGTCCTCCGGGTTAGAACATGCAGCAGTTAGTGTTGTAGCTTTAGTTAGCATGCAGCAGTTAGTGTTGTAGCTTTAGTTAGCATGCAGCAGTTAGTGTTGTAGCTTTAGTTAGCATGCAGCAGTTA
>JAODKC010000039.1:6409417-6441391 GCA_026777985.1 Mormyrops attenuatus
CCCCCCCCCCCCCCCCCCCCCCCCCCCCCCCCCCCCCCCCCCCCCCCCCCCCCCCCCCCCCCCCCCCCCCAAAACAATAGTGTAGGTCCCACCCAATATCTTCCAGGATTTTGCTTTTAAATAGGAATTAATTTGATGAAATTAAATTTGACCTGGCGACTTCAGGTGCATACGCATTAACAAATAGCATACAGTCAATACTGAAATGGACAGGTAGCTTATACATAGGTATATATACAAGGTCATACAGGACAATGTGAGAGGACGGATTTGACTCTCTGTCCCCCTCAATATTAATAACACACTGACACCCTTGGCTATGATGTTCCTTAATTGTTTGTCACCTACTGATCTGTACAGCCTATACGGTGCGTTCCTTCTAGGTCCGGTTCATTTATATGTAGATGTGGGCATGTCTGTGCCAGTCGCATTATTGACGTCATGTCTATGTTCCATGCCGGGGTACGGTTAGCAATCACACTAGATGCATACCATGCCCGAGTCCAACGGAATTGTGACCGGGCTCAACTCTTCAACTCGGCCCAGTACAGAGCGATCACACTAGTCAAACAAACTAGACATTGGGGGTCCAATGTGCTCACACATGGTACGGATCGCCTAGTGTGAGTACACCCTAGTTTCAATAGTTTCAGATAGGTTCTCTATAGCTGTTAATGTTGTTCCCCTGCAGAAACCCCCCTCAGATAAACAGATGGCAGGCCTAATGGTTTGGGAGGTGGTAATATACCATGGGGTTTTGATTGACATAGTATTGGACCTTGGTCCTTAGTTTGTGTCAAGGTTTTGGAAACCCTTCTGAAGAATTGTGAACAGTGCGGTGAGTCTGACATCAGGCTACCACCCAGAGTCTAATGGACAAACAGAGTGGAGCCCTCCCAGACCATGCAGGACCCAGAGTCAGCCATAAAGGTGGGGGTACTGTTAAGTCTGAGGCAAGGTGCAAAGATGACCAACAGAGGGCACCTGGGAGCCGAAAGGAGTTATAGCCTTCTGGAAAATTCCAATCGTGCACTCCTTCTAAGGAAAGCACCCAATGGCCATTAACTGCTCGTTAGGCAGGGATTTGAGTTGCCTTGCTCTCACAGACAGTGTTCAATCATTAAAACCTTTTAAGTGCTTAAGATGGCTATGAGCCAGATTATTATTATTGTTTAACCTGGAAGTTGGGGGTTACCCTTGGATCCGTTTCTAATGACTGAAGGAACCGTCCAGAGTGCACTTACGTACCTTGTCGAATTTTGGTATTCGCTGTTAAAAGGATTTGAATTCATTTCGGCCATTTTTTTGTGGCTTCTGCAAGTCTACTCTTGGGATAGCATTCTTGTGACTTGTCCTGGTGACTTGTCCTGGTACTTCTTTCTTAGCTTCTGATCACTAGCTACTTTACCTGTGCTTCCTTGACTTAATTATGCAAGTGTAATGAAGCGGTAAAAATGTAGCAAAAGTGTAACTCCATTCATCTTCTAACCACTTAGCTGGGTCAGGGACAGCGTAGGGCACAAGGCTGGGATACACAACAGGCAACTTAGAGGTGCCAATTAGCCTAACTGTCTGGCAGCTGTAGGCCAATGATCTGTTAGGCTGCCTTTCTGACTCACTGAATGGCTTTCAGGTCTGCGGCAGATTAACTGGTGAACCATGCTGTTATGCCGTAGGACGCAGGATACTCAATGTTCTCATGTTAATAAAGATAACACATGCATGTTTGCCTTGATTTCCTGAACTCTGTCTGTCTTTAGCCATGCCACATATGATCCTAACTGTGACCATTATGTTCAGTCCAACCCTACCACGGCGGCACAGGTGATCCTGGGACCACCCATTCAGCATTCACAATGAGCTCTACAGTATGATAAAACGATTGTGTCTGACAGGTGTGTGTGTGCATGGTTACATCAATCAGAGGAAAAGTGCAGTTGAGAGGCAAACAGATTTTTCTTTCTCTTTGATCATTTGGCCTTAGTAATGGGTCACTTAAAAATTGATAACAAACATGTATTTCAGTCAGCGTGATTCTGTTGGCAAGTGAATTACCATCAGGCTGGTCCACCTGATTTTCTGTTGGTCCGTCCATGCTATGATTTCTGGCTCCGCTATTCGTCTGACCAGCACCATAACAACAGCAAAAGGTTTTGGGAGGTCTCAGTATTAATTAGCTTTACATTAGTCCAAAAACATTTTTTAAAGTCTCAGTACTAATAAGCAATACATCAGTCCTACTTGTTCCGTCTCCCCCTTGCAGGTTTAAACATCTACAAAGCACATTCTGTTTACAGGACACAAATGCAGATATGTTCTTTTTATTGTGACAGCTGATTACTCATAATTTTGTGAAACCTGTAGAGGGGGTGAGTGCCCTGTTATTCGATTTATTTTTTCCTCCTGTTTTTGGTTGGTAATAGCAGTGCAATGTGTTTCTTTTTTAAGTTTGAAAGTTTGTTTGTATTGTGTGGGCCCTAGAACCAAACTTCACCTGTCACAGACTCGGGGGTTCTTGTCACGGACTCGGGGCATGGTACAGGCAGGAAGAAAGGAGGTAAGGATCCACTTGCGGCTCCAGAGAACAACAGGGGTTTCTTACAGATACTGAGGACACTAGGAACACTACAAACAAAATGACCACAAGGAGTCCAAACTAAACAGGGGAAGGATACAATTAACACAACAAAAGATGATCTACGAATGGAAAACTGGTAACACAGGGAACGGGCAGGGAAGCAAACATAGCAAAACCAAATAACTGACATCACAGAATCATGAAAACACAGTCAATGATTCCAACAGAGAACAAAGCAGGATCAGGTACTTAAATGCAGAGGGTTAACAAGGAAACACGGGACAGGTGAGAACAATCAAGAGGCTCAGGGAAACAGCACACAGGTGAATCTAATAAACTAAATCATGGAACTCAGAAACTAGGAAACAGAATCCAACACTAGGGAAATATCAAAGGCTTGTAAAACACAACCAAGGGCCGAAAGCAAAAACCAAAACAGAATGCAAACCAAAAAAACTCAGGAACTAGAAAAACTAATACAAAGGAGGGATCAAACACCAGGGCATCAAAACAACACTAGGGATCAAAATCTACCAAATACAAAAACATAGGCAGCTAGATTCAAACACACGTCTGACAGATTAGTAGCCGTATGCTCAGTAAACAGCACCACACAGCAATCCAGGGAGCGGGGGAAACACACTAAGGACTTGGGCACAGGGAGAACAGGATGGCCAGCGACACCTGCTGGCGAAAAGGTGAAGAGACATGAACGGCTGGGGCAGATGGGTGCTGACCCAGACACATGGTGACAGACCTTAGGTAGGTGTGTGAATATTCCCAAGTTCCAGGCTGAGGGCTGTCCAGTTGGAGTTTTCCGGTGGACGAGAGGGTTGCTTCTGTGCAAATGTGAGTTGTTGGAGGAAAACTCTCACTGTTGTTTGTGTGTATGCACCAAAGAGCAGATTAAAGTACTCAGTCTTCATAAAGAAAGTGAGTGCGGTGCTCTTAGGGCCTGGAAGACTGACTGGACCTGATTGGGAATGATGACCTTGGGGATCTACATCCAATGGAAGAACTTTTATTGGATTTCTCTGCAAGTCATGGATTATCCATAACAAATATTATATTTTAAACCCATAGTTCTGTACTTGCTTCCAGAACACCACTGGCCAATGTTTAATGATTGACTTTGTAGTTTAATTTGCATATTATGCATAATTGCATATTTTTAGACTGCCAGAGGAAACCAACATGAACACAAGGAGCGCATGTAAAATCCACACTTATGGAGCTGGGAGCAGAAGTTAAATCCCTAACCTTGGAAGTATGAGGCTTTATTATAACCACAGAGCCACTGCACTGCCCCAAAAACCCTACACATACACTGAATATATCCACTTAATACACCTTATAAAAATCGGTTTGAACAAGTCAATCCTGTCTAATTAAATTGTAAATGAAATTATACAGGTACTATTTCCTGTATATACACATCTAGAATTTTTAATATGTTATACACCAAATACTTAAATATATTTTTCTTATGAAGACAAATTTAGACTTAGACAGAAAAAAATGGACATAATGTTCGGTGCAGTTCATAACCAATACATATATTTAGCTCCTTTGTAAGGGCAGTAGGAGGTTTTAAAGCTTTAGCACCGCCGCCATCTTTGATGACCTTGATGTTTGTCACCTCCAGCAATTGATGGGATCTCCTCCTGACAGTGGAGTGGAGAGCCTTTCAAATCCTTCCTTCATTCAACAGTACAGAAGACCTTATCGGGATATGGATTTAACAGCTTAAAAACTACATTTACCCAGTCCCTAAGTTGGGCGAATTTATTGACAACACATGCCTCCAGGAGAATCCAGGTAATAGTGCAAATATTTACTGTGTGCCTGCTTCTGTGACCACTGTGACTATAAATCCACGCCTGTGAGTAATATATGTGCCTCACATATCTTGTGCTGATTTGTCACTGCAGCTCTCTATTTTCAGCCTTGATACGGTGGCCCTGAAGTGCAAAATGCAAAATGGCAAAAACACAAAATTAAGAAAATACAAAACTGAGAAAACGCAAAAATGTTAGTAAAACACAATTGTTTCCCTTTTTTGTGAATTGTTGATGGTTTTTTTTTGCACTTTCTTATTTTTGTGTTTCCTTAAACTTCTTGCGTTTTCCTAATGTTTTATAGTCTGACATCATGTGACTTGGATCATAGTTGTTTTGGAAAATTCAGCTCACCCTAGACATTAAGGAAACACAGAAACATTTTATAAAATGCAGCATATCTACTGTTCATATCAACAAATTAACTCTGTATTGTTTTTGAAGGCCACCCAACCTTGACCAGAATAAATGATTAGAAGATGAGTATATGGATGGATGGATTATTTTTAAAAAGGTACATAAACATCAGAGAACTTGTATAAAAGAGAAATTGATAAAGTAACATCATCCAAAACATCAAAAAATACAGCAGACATAAGGTCTGAAGAACCGGCATCACGATGATTTTCCATCCAGCTTATGTTGTGAGGAAAAAACATTAGTAATACTATTGATTACATATTTACAGCATTCTTGTTCTGTATATTTGTGTATCACCACTAAGTGCACATTTAATTTTTTTCAGGATCTGCAGATAATTTTCCGCATTTCAAAAAATGAAACATTATTCTTATGTTAATTTAAAAACTAATGTTGCCAAGTAGGCATTACTGTGTTGTTTTTGTTGTTGTTTACGGTTTTTACATACATTCCTTTAGTTGTTGATTCCATTATCTACATTGAAAAACATTTCAGCTGTTTATCCAGCACAGGATTGTGGGAAAATTATTCTGAAATGATTATACACAATGTAATTATGGTTGATATTTTATGAAATTGTCAGGCCCATTACACTTCATTAGAGTAGTCCTAAGATATATTTTTGATCAAAAAATATATATATATTTTTGTTTCATACAGTGTTTTTATTTGGAATGGAAATACTTAAATCACAATTATTTGAAACTT
This sequence comes from Mormyrops attenuatus, assembly GCA_026777985.1. Taxonomy (NCBI): domain Eukaryota; kingdom Metazoa; phylum Chordata; class Actinopteri; order Osteoglossiformes; family Mormyridae; genus Mormyrops; species Mormyrops attenuatus. Next base: position 6,414,962 of record JAODKC010000039.1, read on the forward strand.
AAATTATGCTTTGCGAATATTTTTAGAAACAAAAACACATTCACTGTGTGAATATCCAAAACAAGTTAACACAGTAAGTTTTGCTGGAGTACAAATGCAAAAATAAAAATAATAATAATAAAAAATAAAATTAAAACCCAACCATTAGATGATTGCAAAAAAAAAACTAACATGTTTCATCTCCTCTCCAAACCCCTTTAAAACATTTGTGATTTGTATGTTAAAGTAGTACACAATGGGAATCAAAGAGATCCTTATGAAATATGTTATCTGGAAATGGAAAACATGCATATTGAAGTTACAAAAAGTTTTGTGCAAGAATTTGAGGAGGCTTTAGACCCACAGCCAGATAAAGACATGGGTTACCCTTCGCCAGTCAGCTCACAGCACATGTACAGATACAATTTTATTAAAAAAACACCTGACTCAACATATAACATCATAAACACCTGATATCAAAAAGAGTTCATGACCAATGATCCCATTACCCTACCCATAACCGTTCATCAAAGTACAGAATTACAGTGAGCCTGGAACTTATGATGTCACCCTGGAGATAATACTAGTTCATTGCAGAGCACACATTCATTTGTCTATTTTAGTTTGACCAATTTGCCCGACTGATTTTTTTTTGATGGTGGGAGGAGACCCACATAACAACTGAGGGGACATGCAAGCTCTAAGCCACTGTGGTACTCTTGTACAGCAGTTTCCCAATCTGGTCCTCGGGGACCCCCAGACGGTCCACATTTTTGCTCCCTCCCAGCTTCCTGTCAAACAGTCCACATTTTATTCACTCCCTCCCAGTTTCCTGCCAGACAGTCCACATTTAATTCACTCCCTCCCAGCTCCCTGCCACAGTCCATATTTTTGCTCCCTCCCAGCTCCCTGCCACAGTCCACATTTTTGCTCCCTCCAAGCTTCTTGCCAGACAGTCCATGTTTTTGCTCCCTCCCAGGTCCCTGCCAGACAATCCACATTTTTGCTCCTTCCCAGCTCCCTGCCACACAGTCCACATTTTATTCACTCCCTCCCAGCTCCCTGCCAGACAGTCCACATTTTTGCTCCCTCCCAGCTTCCTGTCAGGCACTCCACATTTTATTCACTCCCTCCCAGCTCCCTGCCACAGTCCACATTTTTGCTCTCTCCCAGCTCCCTGCCAGACAATCCATATTTTTGCTCCCTCCAAGCTTCCTGCCAGACAGTCCACATTTTATTCACTCCCTTCCAGCTTCCTGCCAGACTGTCCACATCTTTGCTCCCTTCCAGCTCCCTTTGGTTCCAGGTTGGGAAATACTGTTCCACAGTACCAGAAAGGAATAATTCTTTGGTGTTATAGGAATGCGCACTACAAGGGTGAGGTTATTTGTTTCCAAGCAATCTAGAATATTAGAGTTAATATATGATCTTATGAAATTGTATTATGCTTCAAACTTCTATCACAGTTTGCCCAGTACAGGGTGATGGAGAACCTGGAGTCTATCCCAAAATGCACAGGGCAAAAGGCAGGGGACAAAGGAATGCTAGGTGAGGTGACAGTCCATCTCAGGGCACACATCTACTCACACAAACACACGCTGTGCGTAATTTAGAGGTGCCAGTTTACCTAAGTGCTTGTCGGCAGGGGGTAATCTGGGTAACCAGACAAAAGCCTCAAAAACATTGAGAGAACATGCAAACTGCAGACATACACTGAGGCTGGGGCCGGGAGTCAAACACCTAACGCAGGAGGTGTGACATCATATTGCTATGCACTCAGACAATGTGGCTTCCTAATGCGTATTATTATACAGCTTTTGTTTTGTTTACTCCATATATATTTCATATATTCTATATGTTAAAATTTTCAAATGTTCCTAACAAAAAATATATACTATAAATAAATGTAGAAATGTCATTACTATATAATATGTTTCTCAACAGTGAATTTCGTAATCATTTTAAAGGTCCTTCATTGCCACATACCTTTTTTACCTCCAATGCATATTAGCAGTTAATTTAAAAATTTTACGTAAGGAAAAAATAAAAAGTAACACATGGAACAATTAACTGACACAAACGTTTAATACTCTTTATTAAGGGATACGTGAATCTGGAACTTCGATATGCTGAATAAAGGATTGTGATGGCACAGGCTTGTAATGTAAAAACTTGTGGTTAACAATCAAATTTTTTGTAAAACGACATGTAACATATGACTTCTATATTTATAACACAGACAGATATTTGATATATTCATATATTTTGTAATTAGCTGTTTTTATCTAGACCAGCCAGATACAATGCCTATCAATATCTTACAGTCACATCAGAAACAATACCTATCAATATCATATAGTCATATGAGCAAGGCAGGGTCCGCAGATTCACCTTCTCTATGCTGTTATGAATCTTGCATGTGTATAGACATTTGTAATATACGCTCTTATAAAGACGTTTTGTGATTCTTGTCCTTAAATCTCGTGTCTTCTGTGCAAAAGCTTTAAAATAATTCCAAGAGAAATTGCTGACATTCTGAACATCCACATCTGTGTGCTCTTAGTTCTGTCTCATAATAATTTTTTTTCCATAAAAAGTTATCTCCATTTGCCAGACCTGGCATCAGATAGAAAGCACAAAAAGGGAAAAAAAACACATGTCAAAGTGAAACAAATTATGACCAGACTTAGCAGCATCCTCCATTAGTACATCTGTCAATAAGGCACTGCTGCAGAATGGATGGGCACAGTTTTCCCCTGGTACCCAGGATGGGGAGTGAGGAAGGCTGGCAAAGGCCTTCAGACAGTACTCTCCAGCATCCACTCTGTGCTGCTGAAAGTTACCCTGCGGTTGTTTAAGGGTGAAGAGTCTACGTTGATCTGACTGGAGGACATGTGTCTCCTTGTCCGTGCCCGGGGATAACTGTGGCTCTGAAACAAGGAATAATCCCCATCAAAGGAGAACCGGTGCCTAGTTCGTGCCAGCTCGCTGGGCAGCAGGCTGGCCAGGGCACTTTTCTTGTCCTTTAGCTTGGAGACTTCCTTATTGCCTGCACTTGGTCCAATGAGACAAAGAGACAAGGTGGAACCTGCTAGGCTGCTGTCCATGTGGTTATTCTCAGCAAGACCTGAGCGTTGGGCATCTAAGCTCATTCGCCGGTTGGCCCTGTCAGGGTCTGCTGGTCCTGGAAGTGGTAACTCCACCTCTAAAATGGCAGTGGTGGCCAGTGGCACCTCTTGATTATCAGCATCTACCTTTAACACCAGTGCTTTGCACTCTTTAACCACCTTTGCCACTTGTCCGGCACGGTAGTCATCTTCAGCATATTGTTTGGAGGTGGAACGTTGCATGTCGCCCCGATTCCCATTGGTTTGTGACTGCATGCTGCTGACCTTGGATTTGCTGTCGTTCGGGTTGCTGTAGGCCTTATAGCGGATCATGAGGATAATAATGAAGACCAACACAGAAGCGACTATGATACCTCCGATTATAATGATCATGGTGCCACCCAAAAACTGGCTATGGATGAATTTGCACTGGCTGTTCTCACTGGCTGTGCTAAACTGAACACAGCCCACTACCTGGGTCGCCGTAAGGGAAGTGATGCCGTCGTCGTAGACTGCCAGCACACACAGATCATACTCCCGGCCCGCCGCAAGGTCATTCACCAGGAAAGTCTTGCTTGTTGAGGGGATCATTCTATAGTGAAAAAATAGCAAAAGTGGACGATTAAAAGAGAAGGGTCAATACTTCGTTTTATTCGGTGAGTATTCAATAAAAATTCTGTTGCGTTTTTAATGTTTTTAATCTTTTATTTAAAATCAAGTGCAAGAGCAAAGAAAGAGAAATAATGCACGTCTTGCCATTAGTATCTAATCTGCCTCTTTGCGGCTGGTAAGTGATGGTATGTGAAGATTAGTGAAATTCTTACTTTTTTGCAAAGCAAGAAAACTTATTGGTGCCTGGGGAAATGTCCTACTGAATTATTTACAAATTCATATGCATGTTTCAAAATATTTGCAAATTCATACTCCTCAAACAGAAAAAATAGGATTTCATTTGAACAAAACTACAACAATGAGCAAGTACGGATTTTACAGTTTAGTATTCATCCTCTTTATGGAACAAAATATAAGTGGAATATTGAAATTAATGGCATCACATATTCAAAAGAACAGGGAAAAAGACACAGCAAAATAGGGCACAGTAAGGGTAAGGTTCTGGAGCTAATGGAGGAAAGAAATAATAATAATAATAATAATAATAATAATAACCTCCTGAATACCTTCATAGGCACAACAAAATAGTGAGCTATCTGCATTGGGCGATCTGCAAGGAAGTCGGCCATGAAGTGCCGGAGCGCTGGCTTGACCATGGCCCACAAGCAGTCACAAACATCGGTGCCTCGATCACAGTTATGTGGGGCATGGCCATTGACACCGATAGAGCCATATTAGCGAACCGGCCTGACATAGTGATCAACGACAAGAAGGCGAAAACGTGCCTCCCAATCGATGTTGCAATCCCAGATGACACTAATCTTCTTACAAAAGAAACAGAGAAGATTAGCAAATCCAGAGTTCTGGCAATGGAAATAAATTGAATGTGGGCCACAAAAACAAAAATAGTGCCAGTTGTCATTGGAGCACTGGGAACCCTAAGGAAGGGATTCAGTGACCTGGAGCTTCTCCCCAGGAAGCCTTGTACTAAGGAGATACAAAAGATTCTGCTTTTAGGAATTCTGCACATTCTGAGAAGATTTTTAATGTAAAGTAATACTTAGATCTCTGGTTGAGACCTGGTTACTTTGTAGAGACCGCCTTAAAGGCCGTGAAATCAAAGTATAGAGCTGATTATAATGGGAAGCCAGTCCATGGCTCACACTCACAGACTATTTACATTTTGGCCATTTCAATAGAAATACCAGTTAGTAGCGGGCAGAACCCACGTTTTCCTCCAAAACTCCTGAGCATAGACAAACTGAGCATTCAGATAAGCCTTCCTGCACACCAGTACTGAGCTCTTTTTTAATTTGTGACCTTCCCGTTAATTATATCAAGTCTGGCCATTTTCCACTGGCCACTCCCATAAACAAGGTGTTTCTGTCCACAGACCTGGCACCGAATGGATGTTTTTGTTTATAGCATGATTTTCTGTAAACTCTAGATACTGGTGTGTGCGAAAAAATCGAGGAAGGTAGCCGCTTCGGAGATGTGAGAGCCAACACATCCGCCAGCAGCAATCACACCACGTTCTAGAAATTACCAAAGGAAGGCCCTTACCCCGGTTAAGAAAAATGTTCCCAACTGGCATCTGTACCCAGTATCAGGGGTATAGATGCCAGTTTCCTCAGTGTGAGAGGAAACAGGGAAAACATGCACAGAGCAGACACACAGAGACTCAACACGCAAAGACTGTTTGCTTATAATTACATATTAACCCCATATTTCTATCAATTTCCATCTTCTTGTCCCCCCTGTGAGATTTTGGATAACAATGAAAAATGACTTGATTATTTTTAGTATTGTAAATTAGATGTAGCATTTTATCAGGTTAAGAGTCACATCAAAATATTATACCAAACAGAAGCTAAGCCTACTGTAAAAATGGCTTTATTGAGGAAAACAACTAAGAAGTGTATTATGGAAGACACTGATGGCTATGTGTAACTTCATGAAGAAGACACCTGTGTCTAGTGAAAGCATTAACGAGCCAAGAAATTACAAATATTTGAGGGTGATAAATTTTGTTTTCTGATATTTAATCTGGAATGTAGGGTCAAATTGGGCATTACAGAAGAGTGACTTTAATTTCAAAGAGAAAAGGAAACAGCGTACTTCTCCCCCCTATTCTCCAATCTATCAAAAAATTAATATCTATAAATGTTTATCTAAAAAGATTAAATTATTGATCCTGCCCATTAGAAGAATGCCAAGTGTACTCTGTAAAGAATGCTTGGTTTGTCTAATAGGATCAATAGTGTTGGACTTATGTGGGGAAAATTTACACTTAAATGAGCAAAAATTGTATAAACTTACTTACTTTCAAAAGTTAGGGTTAGAGTTTGATACACATTAAAATTTAAAACACTCAACATCGGAAAATTCCAAGCACTTCACATATGGGGTAGGGCCTGACTTTTGCTTTCAGAGCAGCCTGAATTGTTCATAGCAGAACCTCAACAAGGTGTCAGGGTATCCCTTAGAGATTCAGGTCCATGCTGACATTGCTTTACACAATGGCTGCAGATTTGTCGGCTGCACAACGATGTGGCAAATTTCCCATCCCACTACATCCCAAAGGTGCACCACTGGATTCAGATCTGGTGACTGGCTGGCCGGTGAAGGACGTCGGATCCAGTGTCATGCTCATGGCCCCGGTTTGAAATATAATAATAACAGACACTTTTTTTTATCGATCTCCGTGGGAAAACGCTTTTTACGCCTCCCCCCACTTGCTCTCTTTAGGTGAGAGCAAGCTGGCCACGAAACGCGGCCACCTATCGTGTCACCCAGGGAGATGGGGGGTTAAGGGTCATGCTCGAGGAGCCACAGATGTGGGGAGGCCAGACTCAATCTGGTGACCTTTCAATCACAGGCACAGAGGCTTACCCCACTGAAGCACATGCAGAACCGATATATGTGTGATAAGGTACATTGTCCTACTGGAAGAAGCCATTAGAAAATGGGTAAAGTTTGTCAATAAAGCGATTCACATGGTCAGCAACAATACTCATATAGGCTGTGGCATTTAAGTGATGTTTCATTAGTATTGGGGGCCCAATTGTGCCAAGACAACATTCCCCGAATAATTATACCACCACCATCAGTTTCAACTGTTGAAACAATGCAGGTTGGGCCCATGATTTCATGGTGTTTACAGTGAATTCTGACTCTGCATGTTGTAACACACCAGACGACATTTTTCCAATCTTTAGATGTCCAGTATTGGTGAGCCTGTACCCACTGAGGCCTCAGTTACCTGTTCTTAGCTGACAGGAGAGGAACCTGATGTAATCTTCTGCTGCTGTAGCCCATCTACCTCAGGTTCGATGTGTGATGCTTTCTTGGATGCTTTTCTGCTCACCACCATTGCAAAGGTTGGTTTTTGAATTACTGCAGCCTTCCTGTCAGCTCGAATCAGTCTGACCATTTTCCTCTGATCTCCCTCATCAACAAGGCATTTCCGCCCACAGACCTCCTCTCCCTAGATGATTTTTTCGTTTTTCCACACCATTCTCTGTAAACTTTAGTGACTGCTGTGCAAAATACCAGAAAATCCTTGGAGATCAGCAGTTTCTGAAATACTTAATCTCAAAATTGTTCTATGCAGAGAGCATTTTGCTGGTACGAGAAAGTGTACAGGTGTTTCTAATAAATTGGATGGTAGTGTGTGTGTGTGTGTGTGTGTGTATACACAGTGCCAGAAAAAGCCCCCCCCCTTAGAATGAGCAGATTTTACATGACTCTTATACATCAGTATTTTTACAACAGCACATAGTCTGTCACTCACATAGACTTTTTAATTCATCACATTATTATCTTGAAGAACCTCCTTTTGCCCATTCTTCATGGCAGACTGGATCTAGGTGTTTTTGGGGGCATAGAAATACTTCTGCAAGGCACAGTGTATACAATGCTGTGTAAAAGACTTGGACAAAGAAAATGATGTTTAAATGATCTTCATGCTGGTGAAGAACTATGATGTTTGTCAAAGTGTGTTAGCTTAGCCATTGCTAAACCTCTCTTGAAGTCACCCCAGCTTTTGAAGTACCCATATATTTGTTGACTCGACCCCCCAGTACACCATGTTTGGCTTCAAATATTTGGTAGGTTTAAAAGGAATCCTCTGGATAGCAGAAAAGATTTGATGGAAGGACACGTTTCCACTGCCGTCTTCCACTGAGCTACATGGCAGAAACTCAGTGTTTACAATTTTACAGTGACGAGCATAGTGCATCATGCTAGTCCATCATCATAGTGTGAAAGACATCACACTTCCAACACAGCAGAGCAGGAAATAAGATAATTCTCTTCTTCTCTCCAGTCACCTCAGCCAGCTGCACAGAGGAGTAAGCCCCATGGTGAGGTACTCAATATAGCAAGCAACAACTCTTTTTCAATGCTTAACACGTGTGCAGGAGTGTCAATCACGGTAGACTGGAGAGAATCAGTGTGAAGTCATTTGAAGACCAGGCAAGTCAAGCCTTCCCCATATTCATAGAATATAAACTCCTCTGATAACACTGTCCCAGGTGCTGTATGAGTCTCCTCCATAGTCACCAGTTTCAAAGTCGATATTCTGCTTCTTTTCAGAAGAGAAACTGGGAAGTGCATAAAGGAACATACAATCCCTCGACATAGCGGTTAGCCCTTGAGTAGGTAATAACGATTTCTTTTGCCCAAAAGCGTTCATTAGTTGCTAGGCAACACTTTGAGGGGACACAAATAATGTAGTAGTACACTCTTACTTAATGTATTGATTAACCAGAATCTAAGTGTTAGTTACACACTGATCCCATGTTCATTCATCATTAATCAATAATAATGGTTCGTGTATTTCACAGTTACTATATTTGATCATGATTTGTATTGAGTAGTAATGGAGTTACTAAGTAACTTGTGCCTCCCGTAATGTGTTACCAGATGCTATATATATCCTGTGCTAAGTACATCTCACATGTTTCTCATATCAAAATGAGAAAACTGGCACCTCTGTCCCAGTCAAAGTAGGATTCACGCAAAAGAGGATTTTATTCATCATTGTCAGCCACAGAAATCTTCTGCCTTAGTTGTGAAACAGTAGCATATGTTAATGGGAACAAAGTGCCTTGTGGGTGATAATCTTCCACCAAAAATAAGGATGATAACAGACAAACTCCCTTTGCTGAAGAACCTTACCTTCTGGAGAAGATGGAGAAAGAGTATCTTTAGCATGGATCAGATGGGTCATTTCCATAGTCCACATAATTAGCACACTAACAAATAGGCAAGCAATTGTCTTGCTCAACTAATTCATCTAATTAAGAAGTATCCAGTGGTGAAGTATCACGGATCATGGATTTCATGCGAAATAAATTTAAGAACGATCATGCAAAATTGGCTCCACTCCTCAAACTAAACCCACCCATGTATTTTACGTACTTGCTTGTCCTCTGCAGGGTCAGGTGCCCAGAGCCCATCCCAGGAGCTACGGGCTTAAGGCGGGGAATAACCCAGGATGGGGCGCCAGCCCCTCACAAGGCACTCCCACCTATAGACAACTTGGTGACTCCAATTCACCTTTGCATGTCTTTAGGCTGTGGGGAGAATCCAGAGAACCCAGAAGAAACCCATGAGGCACTGGTGCTAACCAGTGCACCACCATATCACCAAACCAAATCAATTGGTTTTTGAAAGGTGTCCTCCCTGCCAGGTATGACATTTATGATATCTTCCTCAAGATATTACCACACTTCAGGAAGGAGCCCAGAGCAGCAAAAGCTGCGAACAACATATGTTGCTTTGTGGTACGGGGTGATCACGGGAACAGATTGCACATCATGAGAGGATTTATTAAACAAATCGCTGCCAGAGAGTTTGTCAAGAGGAAATTTAATGTTTCCAATGATGTTATCCTTAACCTAAGTGAAAGAAGACATCACTTACCTCCATAGTACTTGATAAATGCTAGCACGCCCCAACTTTCAGCTGCCATCAACAAAGTAGGGGATATGAACGAATTCCCAACAGATAATAGAGGTAGTAGGAATACAGGACAACCATTCTATTGTTAACTTTCCAACCCAAACTGAGAATTTTGGGGCCAGGCTGCAATTTGTCAGAAGATGAGGATTGAAAAAGCCTACACATTACATGAGATTTTATCAATGTTAAGCAATCTTTCTGACCCACTTGAGCTTGGCGGCTCTATAAATATTCAAGATAGGTTACTAATAAAAGTAAGGTATAACTGGGATGGTCCTCTCCTTCCCATAGCTAAGCTTGCCCCAAATCCTGCCATCATTGTACCGTAGCTTGAGAGACAAGCTGCAGTTTTAGCTGTAGAGATAGGAGATAGAATCATTGACAACAAGGATATCAAACTGGATGTTTCTCTTCTGCAGTAGCATAGCTCTGGGTTACATATTCACTGAGACTAGGATATTTAACGTGTATGGGAAAAGTGCGACACTGAAATGAGCAGTGAGAAGGTCAGAGCGATGGATGTGTCATTGTCCGAAAAAAGGACATGTAGTCAACAAGCGGACTTTCAGGAAAGACTTTGATCAATTTAAAGAAGAATGTAATGCAAGCATAACACCTTCACAGGAGTGACAATGTGCCAGAGATGGGACAGCATTTCCAGTGCACGGCTCACATTATAACCAGTGCCCCTCCATGGAGATCTGGAAGAAGTTTCTCCAAGCAAATCTATGGAGTGATTAAACAATCTACCCATTATAGTAGAAAGTAGTCATATTTCAACTCTACTCATCTGGCATAATGAGAAGGTCGAGCATCTGAGACAGAATTCCACACAGTGTAATTTGAGCATAGCTGCTTGGTGGACCACAGCTGGAAAATGGAACCTCAGTAATAACGTTGTTAATCATTGTGTCACATGCAGAGAGATAAACTTCATTGAACTGACTTACCTCTCTCTACCTCCGTTCTCTTAGGTCCAGACACCATTCTGACATTTATGGTTGGATGTATTGAAACGTTACACTAGTCACGTCACATTGAACCAGATAGGGCAGTAAGTACTGAGCAGTGCTAGTCGTTACTGCGAGCAACGGGGCATGTTGGAGGCAGAGTGCCTGAGCCAATGATACCTCAAACTTAAAAAATGTCCACAATTTATCCATCAGAGGACAAGCTAAAGCGAGGACCTTCACGGCATGCAGCGAGCTAGAGACTTAGTCGGTCAATTTGATAGTTTAGGTAGTGCTGGAAAAGAGGGTCTCTCGCCACTTTATGGAGCTTACAAGGACAAAGAGTTGGGGCCTCTGTCAGACAGTCAATTTACGGTGGAAAAGAAAAGAAAATCAAAATGCTTTATAGCAAACACTAGAAAGTGAGGAGTACTGTGGTCAAGGTGGGTAGAATAAATTCTGGCAAAGTCTTTTTATGTCCCGTCTGAAAAACGCGCACACCGCTCTTCAGAGAATGAACAGCACTGGCCAATGGTGCATGTTATAGGAGCTGCATGTTATAGGAGCTGCATGCTACCTCAAACTACCAAGCGGCATCGCTTTTTTGGTCACTCCATAATTCCATATATGCAATATTTGATAGTTTTTTAAAAATATATATTTTATACATACATACATACATATATACACACACCAGAGGTGGCAATTTCAGGTCCAGAAAGTAAAAATCCAGACCAGGATTTTCAACCAACCAGCTCAGCGTAAAGAGTCACAGTCAAATAGTACTCAAGTGGCTGGTTGAAACAAAATCCTGGTCTGGATTTTTACTTTCTGGACCTGAAATTGCCACCTCTGATACACACATACATATATATATACACATACACACACACACACACATTTAAATTTTCTTTTTGTATATGTAAGAATGTATAAAATCCTGAACCAGTTTCAGTTTCAGGGTGCAGCTAAAAATGAAACACAAAGCATTATATTTATCATGTACAGTCATTTTCGCTATAAACCGTACATTATTCAAAATCACATGATAAAAAATTAGGGCTTACAGAACAAAATAGGGGTATGTGCAAACCACTCAAACGCTAACCATTACGCTCATCACGCCAAAAACGCTTTATCAAATCACGCTTTTCATAGCGCTCTAAAGCTTTTCTCCCAGTAACTGAAATTCCGCCGCTATGCTTCTTAGAGACCGGCAACCTGGTTCACTTGTATTTACAGCAATCAAGCACATTTTGTGAAAATCTGCACTTGCAAACTGATGCATGTGGGCTAAGCTAAATGAGCGTCAAGCCAATTTCTCTGCAGACTGGTGTGTTCAGGTGTGCTACTCCGTCAAAACATGGGATGAAAACATCTTTAAAACTATGCAATATTTTCATTATACAGACATCATTCCCCTATTTACCAAAAGTGTATGAGCCAATCTGCATTTTAAAAACTTGTGTAATAGCAGACTGTATTTTGTTTTCAGGCTTCATGTGAAATTCTTGTAGCTGCTAAAAGCGGCAGTTTGATGTTGAAGCTAAATCTCACTAGAGCTGTTAGGACAATTGAGTGAATGTAATGTATAATCTGTAACTATATATAAAAATCTAAGAAATATTTGGGTAAACATAGCCATTCACACTTCTGTAAAAGGCTCACCTGTACACCAGAGTGTCATCCAAGGTGCTATTGTACTGGATCTGGTACATACGAATCCCAGGGATGTGACGCTCCGATGGCCATTGAATTATAGCCGAAGAGGACGTCAGCTCAACTGCCACTACTCTCTTGTCATGGGTCTTTGTGTCATTGTTACCAGACTTAGAGGAAGTGGTGATATCAGACAATCCAGGGTCTGTCGCTTTCATCTGGCTGGAGCTGTTGACGAAGAGGGGTAGTGGTATCATGTTGACCTCTACTGACGCTGTTGCGATTCCTGCAGCGTTGGATGCCACACAGCTGAAGGCTCCACTGTCCTTGAGGGTGGTGATGAGAATATCCAGAGTGCCGTTCTCATACAGGATGGTCCGGGAATTATTGTGCACAAGCTTTCCATCAGGGGATCGCCAATGGATGGTGGGGTCGGGGTCGCCCATAGCTACGCATTTTAGTGTCACCCCCTGGCCTTCCATTACGAAGGGCTTGCTGACTTGGTGCTTGGTGATCAGAGGAGGCTCACAGATAAACTCCTCCTCCTGGATGGACCAGAAGTATTTATCCATAAGGTGCTCTGGAGAGGCACACGTTTCCAGGTCGTCTTCCCTTGTAAGCCGTCGGAGCCACAGCAGTTCACAGTTGCAGTGAAGGGGGTTTCCACCGAAGCTGACGGCCAGCGAAGAGGGGTTGGAGCCCTTAGCATCTGACAGAACTTGTGCGTGCTGGAACAGGCTGTCCGGGGGCAGTTTCTGCAGGCGGTTGGAAGTCATGTCCAGGCGTACTAGCTTAGCAAGGAGGGTGAAGGTCCCAGCCTCGATGTGATCAATAAGATTGTGGTCCAGAGTTAAAGTATTGATGTTTGTCATCCTGGCAATGGCTTCCCAAGGAAGAGTCTTCAGATTGTTGTAAGAGAGGTCCAAGTCCTCTATAGTGCCTACAAACTCATCAAAAGAAGTGGGAGCCACGTAGTGAATTTGGTTGTTCCCAAGAATTAGGTGTCGGAGATTGAAAAGTCCTTTAAAATGGTCGCTCTTAATGACACTTAAGCGATTTCCATCCATATGCAAGGCACGCAGGGAACGGAGTCCTACGAACGCATGGGGGGTGATCTGGCTGATGGTGTTTCTGGACAGGGTTAGGTGGACCAAACTGGTCATGTTAAAGAAATCTTTCCTTCGAATGATTGTGATAAAATTGTCTGTCAGCCGCAGCTCCACTGTCTTTCGGTCAATGGTAGGCGGCACGAAGAGGAGCCCTTTCTTGGCACAGAGCAGGGTGAGGGTGGGAGAGATGTTCTGGCAGATGCACCGGCCAGGGCAGTTCTGCCCCTTCACCAACATTCCAAACATCAACGCACAAAACACAAGTCGTTCCATGGTATTCCACATTAAGAATCCTGGAAATGAGAAAACAGAAACACAGTGGTTAAATAAAGATATCCGAAAACAAATCATTTAAAAATAATTTACTAGTAGAATATGTAACACTCATCGTTACATAAATGCATTCTGATATTCTGTCCTAATGAAAAGTGCTTGATAAATTAAATGTATTGCTGTCGTTATTAAATGAACACAAATTAACTAAGTTAAATAAGCAAGAACTTTCAGACTTTATAAGACTCTTTATATGACCCTATGACCAAGAATAAAGTAATTATATATATATATATATATATTCTATATATATTCTCCAATATCCAGTAACAGTCACATACAGAAATAGAAGACTGTGAATCTTTTGGAATTATCTGTATTTCTGCATGATTGATGATGTATGACATTTTACATTGTCATGGCTTTATTGAGTGAACTGTTTAAACAGTCAAGGTGACTGATGGAAAAAGTATGTCAACCTCTAAGATAATGACCATTACGGTCTCAGATGAAGAGCATTGTGACCCAGCACCTCAGTAACAGGGCTTCTATAAAGATTATTAAAACTGCTAATAATGGCACTTTACATCCAGCAAAAAAGGTTATGGTGTCACACATCACAACATATAGCCCTTAATAGAATAGTTCCTTTATTAAAATAATAGTAGGCAAAACTAATATACACTCCACCAACACCGTAGCCAGGGAGTCAACATGGGGGGGGNNNGTGAGCACATCTGAATATTGGGGGGAGAGGATGTGTCCCCCCCCATATATATTTTAATTTCGGCCTTGCAGTCCAAAGGGTTTAAGGGTTACGCATGTGGTCTTGAACCTGACACCTCTCAGTAATGCTCATTCAGCTTGCTATTCCTAGCTTATTAGTAATAATAGGAGCAAAATAACAGAAGTGATTCACACTTCCTTTTTATAGTAACAGATAAACAATAAAGTCATTGATCCTTCAGATACAGTGCATTCTAATTTTGGTATTGACAATTGTATGGACTTCATAAATAACAAGTCAGACTGCGTGTACATATTTCCAGTAAGGTCCAGCTGGTCAACAAACTTTAAAAATGAAAAAGAATTTAAAAATTAAATCATAAAACAAAACATGCTACTAGTATTTTAGATGCCATCCCAACTAAATTCTATCAAGGATCAGTAAAGATACTTACAGGTCCCATACTTAAAATTACAAACAACTCCCCTAAGCTTCTGCTGTTGTCCCTGATAAATTTAAACGGGACATAATCAGATCACGGCTTCAGAGGCCAAATTTAGAATCTCATGCTCTTGACAGCTATAGACTCGTCTCAAATGCCCCCATTCTCTCAAATATCTTACAGAAAACAGTTGCCACCTAATTGCAAACATTGCTGGACACTAAAAGTAAGAAAGTTTCTATCGGTTACCAAAGTGAGAGCAGTGAAACAGCTTTAGAAAGAGTTGGGAATGATGAAGTACAGGCCGTTGATGTAGGGAATGGAACAAAACTTATTCTCCTTTGTGCTGTTTTTGCACTAAGGAGCTTTCAGCCATTTAACTCTGTTAAACAGGCTGGAATGTGAGGTCAGTCTATGCCAACCTTCCTTTTCTGGGTCACCTCTTCTTTACACAATCGTCACCAGCATGTTCAGATATCTAATGACAATCCTGCCTCACTGGTATCACCAGTGATAGGCAATACACAATGAATTTTACAAAACTGATTGCACCAAAACATCATATATCGCCCAAGTAAACTACTTTAAGACAGAGATGGATGAGCGATGATTGTCTGACTAGACAGTGATAATCCTATTACTAAGTCGTAATAACACTTTGAGTAACCAGGAAGTAATTCTGTGCCCTTGCATCTCACTAATACAGACCATCCATCCATCTTCTGTAGCCACTTGTCCTATTTGGGGAATATGGCGGCACAGGAGGTAGTGCTATCGTTCGGCAACTGGAGAACTGCAGGTTCGAGCCCTGGTTCCTCCTGACCCCATCAAAATGTCCTTGAGCAAGACACTGAAGCCTAATTTGCTCCCGGTGTGCAGGTTGGCGCCTTGCATGGTGTATGAATGGGTGAATGTGAGGCATGAATTGTAAAGCGCTTTGAGTGCTTGTAGGAGTAGAAAAGTGCTATATAAATGCAGTCCATTTACCATTTATTCAAGGTTGCAGGGGATCCAGAGCCTATGGGCACAAGGTAGGGAACAACCCAGGATGGGACATCAACCCATCACAGGGCACACACACACCATTCACTCACACATGCACACCTACAGGCAATTTAGCAACTCCAATTAGCTTCAGCATGTGTTTGGACTGTGGGGGGGGGGGAGGGGACTGGAGTACCTCAGAGGAAACACCATGACCACATGGGGAGAACATGCAAACTCCACACACGGAGCCATGGCGGAGACTCCAACCCTCGTGCCAGAGGTGTGAGGCAACAGTGCTAACCACTGCACCATCATATCGCTCGTAAACATCAATGAATTGTACATAACTGATTGCAGCAAACGATCATACATCGTCCAAGTAAACTACTTAAAAACAGAGATTTATGAGCGATGATTGTCTGGCTGTAAACAATGATAAATCAGAAGTCTTATTACACCACTTGTACTCCCTTGTTACCAGGAAGTAATTCTCAGGCCTTGTGTCTCACTTTCAGGGACCCATTCATTCATCCCTAACCACTGAGCCATTGTGCTGCCCAGACACTAATTTTCAGCACAGACCTGTCATTTAATTCTCATATTAAGTCCCCGTCTAGGACAAGCTTCATACAGAGGAGGCCGTTTCTCACCATTCAGGATAAAAATGAATACATGCAATTATATATAGCAAATGAGACCTCGGTAATGCTCTGCTCACCGGGAGCACAAATCACACACCATCTTCCTACAGCAAATTAAAAATGCAGCATCAAGAATTGTAACTAGACGGAATAAATATGACCATATAACACCTATTCTAAAATAGTGCAGGACGGACATTAAAATTCTTCTGCTTACTCACACAGCACTAAAGGGTGAGACCCCTGCTTATGTAACTGAATTGATCAGCATCCAACAGCGAATATACACTGAGATCACAGAATGCAGGCCTTCTTCCAAATCCTCACATAAACAAAAAGACTGTTTCTGGTAGAGCCTTTAGCCAAAGGGCTCCTAGTTTATGGAACGATCTACCAGCATATGTGAGGGATGCCCCCTTAGCCTCAGTATATAAATCCACACCAAAGGCCTATTTCTTTGCCCTAGTCTACCATAAATAAGGCTGCTGCTGCTTCTGCTGTTTTGTACTAATTGTTGCTTTTACTGGTCACTTATCAGCATCTGTACTGACCCACCATGTCCCTCTCCCTTCCGTATGGCAAGCTGGATAATGGAGAACAAGTTAATGCTACGGAAATTGCAGATCACAGGCAGCTGAGGATAAAAGACTAGCCTGAGACGGCTTTCTTGCCAGCCGACCTTGGACCCGTGGAGGTGTTTTTTCCCCCTTTATCAAATTATGGAGTTTGTTTACCCCTGCTGGGGTGGTGCAGTGGTACAGTGGTTAGCACTGTTGCCTCCCTCCTTTGGATCATGGTTTGAGTCTCTGCCATGGCTCCATGTGTGTGGAGTTTGCATGTTCCCCCCATGGCGAAAAACACACTGTGGTTAACTGTAATTACCAAGATGCCCATAGGTGTGCTCGTGTGATTGAATGGTGTGTGAGTGTGACTGAATGGTGTGTAAGTGAGACTGAATGGTGTGTAAGTGAGACTGAATGGTATGTGAGTGTGATTGAATGGTGTATGAGTGAGATTGAATGGTGTGTGAGTGTGACTGAATGGTGTGTGAGTGTGCCCTGCAATGGGTTGGTGCCCCAAGTGCTGGGCTGTTCCCTGCTTTGGACCCTCTGCAACCCTAAATAGGAGAAGGGGTTACAGAAAATGGATGGATGTTTCCTCACGTCTGCTATATTCTGGCTATTATTAATTATCCCTTTACACTACAGTATAATCCCGTTATAGTGGACTCGCTTATAACGGAATATTGTCTATAACGGACAAGGCCCGCTGTTCCCGGCCATGTGCCTTTATGAACATGCAGAAAAAGCACCGGATACAGCGGACTCGCATATAATGCAATTTCGCTTATAACGGACAAACAATTTGGTCCCCAGGGCAGCTTTTAGCTGTAGTTTTGTTCGTCTGTAACGGACACGCAGGCTCCGCCTACAAGGCGCATGGTGTGCCGGTGATATCCAGCGTAGATACGTAGTCGGGATTATTAATAGTCACGCTCTATAAATAGGCATAGCGTAACAGCAGGCAACACTGATTGGTCTGTGTGGCTGTCCATCACCAGGATAAATATAGCTCATTTTAAAACTATTTTTAGGTTTGATAACCATCGATTAAGGAGCTAAGTCAACTTATCAAGCCCTTCCTCCATGAATGTGCTTTCAGGTGACATAGCTTGTTAGAGATAATTAAAGAATAGTGTTTTAAGATTGTTCATACTTTGTTCTAAACTTTACACTGCATATTGGAAGTCATTGTACAATTTACTCTGAGTAATTACATAAAAAACTGTAGAATTCCCAATGAAGGTGGTATGCAAGAAAAAGTACCAACTAACCACATGACAGAAATCAGTTCGGCTGCTGGCTACAACATGACCCTGTGATCCTGGATCCTTTCAGGTCTGTATCGTACAGAGAACTGCCAAGTTCGCTCCAGCAAGAATGGACTCAAAAAATTACCCTGGAATGCCTAACAGGCTGACCACAGCTCCCACAGAGGAGCCAGGGCCCAAAAGGTAGTTCATACCGACTATCTGATTGCAAATTCCATTCCTTCCTCTACTGCTACCTTTTCCCCAGACCCGAATCACAAAAAGTCCACGCAGAATGCTTAGATGTGAGACACACTGTTTTATGTGACTGCAGGTGGTGTTCAGGCTTCTGTTTGGTCTCATATGAGTGGTCCCAGTGTGACTGGAACAATGGTCTCTCCTAAAACAGTATTTTATATCATTATAAAGAGCGCTGACTCACTTGTCCTAAATTTTTGGTCAGCTGGCTGTTCATAATGGATATTTATAGTGCTATTGTCGTATCCCCTGGAAATGAATGTTTTACACTAGGTCTTTGATCAGGTTATTATCCTGCTCAATGGGACTCTCCCACCTGGTCTGTTAGGGGGGTGTCACCCTGTAACCAGAACTGCCACATGATAATGGGGACTTTAACGTCTGTAATTGGATTTTCTGGTAGGTATCTATTATTCTTATTCTTTGTAGTGTTTTGCGTGGTTGGTATAATCATTTTATATAGTCAAGTGGCCTCTTCAGATATATTTGTCCTTTGCTTTGAGTTACATTTGATGTGTGATATTTCTGCCCGGCAAATAAATCGTTTTATTTAATTCTTGCTTTTCTGAGATTAATATCTCTAGTAGATTCTTTGGCATTTCCTGGCCAAGATTAATACACACTAGAACTAATGGTCATCCCCTGAACAAAAAGTAGTTACGAAACCAAAACTGGAGGTCCTCTTTACAGCTGCACGAAAATACTCAGTATTTCATGATTTTTTTTTTGTATTGAGAATGCAGAAGAACATACTTTTACTTGGAAGATGCACGAATGACTAGCTTATCACTTTATGCTATTATTATTGGCTCAGATGGTAGCAGGATAAATTATTCTGAAAAGTCAAATAGACTTTCACCAGCAAAAATTATGATTTTAAATATAAGCTTCAGAAAGTTATTGATTGAAATAACTTCAGGTAGCTAGCCAGAGGCAGGCGGGTTACCGCAAGGCAAAGTTGGGCGATCAGAGTAATGTAAAAAATTAAAAAAAAAAAAAAAAACAGTTTTATTTTTTTCCCTTATGTTGTTATATTTAGAAAGACCCAAAATGAACACTGTAAGCAGACTACTTGATTGCGATATGCGGAATCTTTAAACAGTATTTGTACAGGAATGCATGCTCTCACTGCGTGTGCGTGTGCGTGTGCGTGTGGGGGGGGGGCTGCATGCTCTCCTGTGTTGGTTTGCCCCCCCCGGTCTTCCTGTTACCCGCTGCAATTCAAAGGTATACTATTAGGCTAATTGGCATCTCGAAACCAGCCACCGATGATGGACTGTCATCCTGCTTAAGCTGTACCCCCCCCGCCTGCTACACTACACCACCTTGATAAGGCTCGAGGGCCTTCCGGGACCCTGGCCAGGATGAGCAGGTGCAAGGTGCATGGTCGCTACAGGTAAAAATAGATTCTCTGCTAAGTCTTCTTATGACTGTAAGTCATTTGAAATGCTTATTCTTAGTTTTACACATCCTGATGGGGAAAACTGGTTCACTGCATACTGGGGTCAGATACTGGTTTCTGATTTGACCTTCCGATTTAATATTTTGATTAATTATAGTGCATTTTAATACTCACATGGAAAATTAAACTGATTTGGACTACTTAACACTTTTGTGTGATTTATCCGCTTGACTTCATTCAAATCCTAAACCCAGACTGTCCCTTTACATACTAAACCAGTCCCTTATAAAACACATGAGGAAACTGACCATTTGCTTTACAATTTACAGTTTGTCCATCAAACGTAATAAACAGACTGTTCTTCTATGTCTTAGTTTGGGGAGATAAGCAGATACAGCCACACAGAGTCCTTTTTTATATTTATTTCTGGGTGAATGGATTGCAATCCCACTGTAATAAGTGGTGAGATGCGTCTCAGTTATGTGCAAGTCCTGATCTTTATGTAATGGGACACTGGAATATTCCACTGCACTGTAAAATCTGGATGGTAGGTTAAGCTGCAATGCAGAAGCCACTATTGACTTTAAAAGAACGTAAATGCTCTTCAAGTAAAAAAAAAGCTTGAGTGTTCTGAAGAGATAAAAACTATTTTATAAAACATGCTGTTATATCTGGTGATAACCAAATATTCCACAGTAAGAACCTTATATTAAATGTACAGTGGTAGCCTCATAAATTTTAGAAATATGAGGGCCTGAATGATTTCCTATTATTAAAGAAATCATGAATTGTGCAAGAGGTCGACCCAGCCATATGTAACATGAATCTGAAGAGAAGCTGGGTCATGCAGCAAGATGACCTAAAACACAAAGACAGGTCTAGGTCAGAATAGCTGAATAGAAGGGAAATTGCCAAGTCAAAGTCAGTCCAGAACTAAACTCCATTGAGATTCCTTGGAAAACCAGCCGGGCTACGACTAATGATGCAAGCTATAGAATTATGCATTTTCTACCCAAGACACAAGGAAAGGTTCGGAATTAATCTGCTTATATATAATGTGATGTGTTCCAGGATGGAAATTATTGTCCGCCAGCTGGTCTGGGTTCATATGGTAGACGTAACTCTAACATGACAATCACATTTAATACACAAGCTTCGATAAAAAGAGACAGAATGCAATAAATATGATGCACTCAACATTATAGAATTTATAACAATAAACAGCATTATGATGCATAAAATGTAGAACCAATTTGGGATATATGACAGTGAGTGGGAGGATTTATACAGGCTGATGGCTTTTGGCAGGACGGAATCCCAGAAACGCTTCTTGCTGCTGCAGGACGGCTTGCGTATCTTTCAGAGGATTAGTGTCTTATGTTCATAATTATGGTGAGTTTTGTCCTTATCCTCTTTTTTCCCAGCCACCTCCAGCCTTATTACTGATTCAGCCTTCTTATGAGCTTATTTAGATGGGGGGGCTTCCCCAGACTGGTTACTACCCCCTTCCAGTCCACTACAGTAAGGAAGACAGCACTGTATTGCAGTGGCTGAATATGGCTAACAACCTAATGCAGAGATTCCTAACATTTTGCTGCTGTTGGTTATCACAAAACAATGTAAGAAGGCGCCTTATCAATCTCCTGTACGCCCTCTAATCTCGCCTGTTGATGCAGCTGACAATGGAGGAACCATCCAAAAACCTCTGCAGGTGACACATCCCAAAAATGCATTTGAAATCTGAGATAAAGAGAGTGAACAGGAAGCGGAATACAGAATACAAGACAGTTCCTTTTGGGGATCCTGTGCTGCTGACAGCCATCCCTGACACACAGCTCTGTAGTCGCATGAACTGGAGTCTGCCAGCAAGATAGTTAGTGATCCAGGAAATCAAAGGGGAGCTGATGCTCATCTTCCTGAGCTTATCTTCCAGTACGTAAGGCTGAACGGTGTCGAAGGCAGCCGAGAAATCAAAGAACATGATTTTCACAGTGCTTTCAGTCCCTTCCAGGTGGGAGTAAGTCTTCTGGAGCATGTAGATGATGGCATCATCTACCCCCATGCGGAGGGGTCCAGATGGTCACTCACCACACATGGTCACACATAATGTGTGAAATGAAAGCTACTGGACTGTAATTCGGCGTCACTTGGGACTACCTTTAACAGAGGGACCACACAGGATGTCTTCCACAACAAGGGAATTGTGTGTAGAGTTGAGAAGATGTGACGATGTATCGGAGGATTACACACAGCTAATTGACCAGTTCTGCCCATCATGGTGCTTATCCAATCAGGTCCAGGAGTGCGGCCTATGTGAAGATACATGCTTACTATATTATTAACATACACTGTGCATAGACCATTTCCATGAGAGACTATGTGTTTGTGTCTATTCACTAGAGTTGCACTTAGCGATGGTTATAGGAGGAGAGATGTGTGAGCAGAGAAAGTTGACCATTGTTATGGCCAACCTTATGAAGAATATCTAGGACCTCGACATAAAAATGTATGCACTAAGTTGTTCCTACCTGATCTCTATGTCGTAAAATCTTGCAAAAGTCTTAGTCAGTCAATGAAGGTGTCTAAAGCTATTCAACTGAGTAGTATGTGCAGATTAAAAGCATAACATTATAATATATGCAAATGAACAGTAACAATAATAAATAGCAAGAATTTCCTCTGTTCTCTGAAAAAAGTCACTGCTATTTAGATGGATGCCTTGAAAAACACTGTTTCAGTCCCAAAACTTTTCCTTTGCAAATGCTGATCTTCACCACCTTGTTGCCCACTTACATAACATACACTGTCAGAAAAAAAGTACCAATTTGTACCTTAGAGGATACAATTACTTGTGACTAGTCTGCTGCAGTTCACAAGGTTCTGCACTCGTTTTGTCTCATTGCTCTGTACCTTTACCTAGCATATACTTAATCAGGAACCTACACCTTTAATCAGGCACCTACACCTTTACATCTTCCACAGCTGCCTGCACTACACCCTGCCCACTGTCCAGTGCTTCTCTCGAGACTTTCAGTGCTCATCTCTGCTTCACGTCACAGACTGATGTGCTATTCCTCTTCATCCATGACAGACGCATGCAAACCATGTCTTGCGAACCATAATTAAACTGAAAATTATTTCGGTTGACTAAAGCATTTAAGAACGTTTTAGCATGTGGCTCAGTGGGTTAATCCTCCGTGCCTATGATCAGATGGTTACCAGTTCAAGCCCGGCCTCAGCATGTCTGTGGGCCCTTGAGCAAGGCCCTTAACCCCCAGCTCCCTGGGCACTGCTATGGGTGGCTGCCCTTCACGGCCAACTTGCTCTCACCTACAGAGACTAAGGTGGGGAGGCGACGAGAATTTCCCCATGGGGATCAATAAAGTATCTATTATTATTTATTTTTCTTTATCTGCCTACTTCAATTAAGGTTTGCATTGTCAAAACCGGTACTTTTGTTATTCTCTCTGCTTTGAATCATTTGAAAATAGTCTCGAAGGAAGCAGTGCGGCTCATTCAATTCTTTTTTACGTCGCGCAAAGGTGTTACTGGAAAGATCCTTCAAAATATCTACAACATATAGGCAAAAATTTGCTAAATGCAATGACTGAGAGCTCACAAAATCATCAAAGCATTCACAGAAAGGGTTTCCATCCATATTATTCCAGTAAGAATAATATACATAGTTTTAAAAGTGGTAGAGGAATATACCACGATCTTTTACAAATTATTCCCCCAGAGTTGACTGAAGCTGGTCTTAAAACCGATTTCCTTATTGAATGCGCATTGTATTAATTCCAAAACTACTACATTGAATAAGTGACCAACAGTGGTTTGTATGAAAGTGAGGCACTATCATATAAGTAGAAGTTTAGGAATTACAGTAGAGGTCTAGTCCACGAGTCTCACCCACAGAGCACGTGTGGTTTCATCTATCCTAACCATAAATCGTATCCCTTATCCCTACAGTTACTACTGTGATAAAACCCTATGCTCATTTTAACCCGCACTTCCAGTATTGCCCGCATGAAACAGTTCTGATATCTCAGTTAAATAAATTAAACTTCGGGTAAGCTTCACAGTACACTGGGTTGCTTTATAAGGTAAATAAATACACTTTATATGGTGAATAAATAAAACATTCATAATAAAATAATATTTACATATTAGGAAGCAAGAACACAAAGAGAGATCAAACGTGTATAATTACAAACTAACAGAAATATAAAAGGAATGCAACTGGGTAATTGGTATCAGAGATGGATTGATGGATTAATTATTTACTAAATAAACTGTTTTAGAGTACAATGGGGTCCCTATACTTGTATACATCTTAAATCTGAGTTTTGATTTTGACTGGGAGTATCAAAGTAGGGTACAGAGTTTTATTATACGGTTTGCACCATAGCGATTAATAGCAAGAGTTCATCTAGGGGTCACCGAGTCACTGCTTTCTGGCACATGTGAATGATGTCACACAGACCAGAAAAAGGTGTGTTCTTGCATTGTTAATGGGGGGTAACTGGAGGGAGGGCTGACTTAACGCTGCTGTGGATGCTAAATCGGAGGCGGTGTATCTTTGATGCATGCCCATCCTTACCACACATCGGCATGACGCTGCATGTAGCTAAAACAGATGGTCTGTGTTTTTCATGGGGATGCTTACGTGCGGGCCAAAAAACCCCTCTTGAGGAAAATGGCGCGTTAAAATAAAACGCAGACCTGGAGCGGAGGTTTGCTGTACTCCGGCCTTGCTGCCTCGCTCCATTTCCCGTGAAATAACTTATCTAGCACTTGAAGACTGTGCTAACGGAGAAATTAAAGTAAATGCCTTTTGGTCAAGTAAATAAAAGAAAAGAAAATGGCCGCCATTCTGTCGCAAAAAAAAAAAAAAAGGATCGGGCCTGTGGAGAATTTGTGGTGCTTTCTGTGAAGCTAGCTGGGGGTGCTTGAGAAGGAGCGGTGCAGAAAACACCTGAAAGAGATACGGCCTGGCAACATGGCTGAGCGCACTTAAGAAGGCTGCTCTCTTCTGTAGATGGGCACCTGTGATTCCACTGTCGGGAGGCTTGACAGTTGAGGGGGAATTACTGGATGGCAAGAAACTGGTAAGTGTGTTCAAGTATCCTAAGGGCATCCGCCAAGGTGCGAGTGGTGATTGAGAGGCTGAGAAATTTGACAGAGCTGGCATGACGCTCAAAGAGGGAGACTGGGAGGTTTTGAATTGTATCGTTGTGTCTGTGTTGATATGGAACAACTAGTCTGATAGTTACTGGAGAATTTATTCCTGAGAAAATGGAAAATCTGTGCCAGCATATATCTGACAACTCAGGTCAAGCGTAGTCTGATCAGTGATACGGCCACACGGATGTCCTTGATAACCTGTTACCAAATACTTAATTTCACTACTCAAACCAGGCTGCAGCCATTTTCTACCTTTGTGATCTGTCTCAATAGTGCGGCATCTGCAGATGTGAGTCTGCATCCATGTCTGCATGTGCAAGTCATAAAGAAACTGACTGGTTCAGAACTGTGGGCACTTTAATCATTATTTATTTGTTCTAGTTTTCTCTCTTTTTGCATTTCTTTGCAATTAGAGTGATTTTTTTTTGTTTCTTTGAAATCTGTTCTCAAGGGGTTGCATGCTGGTGCGGTAATTAGCTCTGTTGCTTCACACCTCTGAGACCTGGGTTTCAATCTACACTGTAGCTCCGTGTGTGTGGGGGGGGTTTGCATGTTCCTCCCGTGCTGTCATGGGGTTCCCCCACAATCCAGAAACATGCTGAGGTTAACTGGAGTTACCAAAGTGTGAGAATGAGAGAACCAGAGCTCTGTGATGAGTTGGCACCCATCCTGGGTTATTCCCTGACTTGCACCCATAGCCTTCAAACCTCCATGACCCTGAACAGCACAAAGAATAGATGGACGCCCACTTCAAATGCAAGTGAGCAGTTCAGCAATGTGGGCTCCTTAAACTCTTTTTTCAATTAAATTTTTGTCATTAAATAATTATCCATCCATCCATCCATTTTCTGAAACCACTTAATCCCAACTGGGATCACGGGGGGGACCGGAGCCTATGCCGGGAACAAAAGCCGCAGGCAGAAACCAACCCTGGCCAGTTGCCGACACGCCGCAGGATTAAATAATTAGTTTAATCAAAATAAATAATAAATATTAATGATATTCTAATGTTTTAGTGAATCTAATATTTTTGGACTAGCTGTGAATGTGCATACTGCATTGTGAGAAATTGTTCAATGATCAACTTTGGATTCGTTAATAGTGACTTAAAGTATCTTCACCGAAAAGTACGCATTTAAAGGAAAATACTATTTTAAAATATAGATCGTCTCTGACGTATGACTGGGTTCCATTCTGACAGACAGGTCATACTTGGAAATAGACATATGTTGGTATAGGATAATACCAACATACACTCACCTAAAGGATTATTAGGAACACCATACTAATACGGTGTTTGACCCCCTTTCGCCTTCAGAACTG
>JAODKC010000039.1:6441491-6490675 GCA_026777985.1 Mormyrops attenuatus
GACATTCAGTTTGGAGTTCAGGAGATTGTCTTGACCAGGACCACACCCCTAAATGCATTGAAGCAACTGCCATGTGACTGGTTGCTTAGATAATTGCATTAATGAGAAATTGAATAGGTGTTCCTAATAATCCTTTAGGTGAGTGTATAATACCAATAACACAGATGTGAGATCAAGACTGGGAGATGCTGGAATGGTTGTGCTGCCATACACATAAAATACTTCGCCCAAAATTTATTTTTACATACATTTATTTCATGATTTATTTTTTGATAACTCGTAAGTACGAGTCCTCATAAATCACATGGGTCGTAAGTTGGGAGCAGTCTGTATGGTTTCAACAGGGGTTTTGATAAATATTGAACGGTATATTTGCACAAAATTCCAAGTTGTGACATTTTGGATGATCCTCCGTCTTCATGCCAGTTTGGCAGACTACACGTTTTCTAATCAGTCCATTGTACAGAAAAAGTTACACTGTGAATTTAAAAATAAAGTGGAAACAATCTGGGAGAGTCTCGGGCTATAGCCATGAAAACACAGTTCTTGCTGTTGCCATTTTAAGTAGCCAAGTCAATCTCTCTGATAGAAGCACTGTTTCACAGAGATATTCAGTAATTTGCTAGTTACGACTTCCAAAAAGGACGAACACATCCAGTAAGTTAATTTTACATCTCTGTACCCTTTCACCTTGGCTAAATTCTAATCTCCATGGGGCATCTGTTTGGATTTGAAAAAGACTTGTTTAAGCATTCTTTGGCAGAGCGGGCCTTGAAGGGGGTTGGGGGTTTTTGCAGTACGCAGTTTCACTTTGGATCCAGGCTATACTGTTGAGCATGTCTATAAAATCATTTTTCCAAAGCATTTTTCCAAAACCAGCAGTAAATTTCTTGAAAAATACATTAAAAACCTTTCTCACAGTGAAATAAAAAAAGCTTCCAGCTACCCTAGTGAGGTGCCCGATGACGCAGGATGCCATGAATACATAAGAATAGAAGCATAAAGCTATTGAATCACACCCCACAATGACACAGGTGACTGGGAGTAAAGGACAGGTTGCAGTTCTCCTGCTTAACTCTCTGTGGGGTAGAACTGCATTATGTGCCAGTGAGCCCATACTGTTTTTTTTTTTTTTTTTGGTTACATTTTTGTGATATTTCAAGTTTTGTATTTCCGAAAGACGATGTGACCCCTGTCCAGTGGTGTCGTCCTACACACTCTCTCTAGGAAATACTAAAATATTCAAAAGCCTGTCAAACCACAGCATGTACATGCCGCCTTATAATTTACAAAAAAAATAAATGGATAAATTGGCCAAACAGGTGCTCAACCATGATATTCACACCATTGTCTACATCAGCAGGCTTGGCAAATATGACCTATAATTAGGATATTTTGAGCGTGAGTTCACTCCTGAAATTACATCATGGGGATCACTAGGCCCAATACTTACCTCTCTGAGTTGAACAACAAAAGAACACGGCTAAAATGTAAAGACATCACTCCAAATTATAACAAGTATCAAAATATAAACTGACAGTCTGATCGAGCTGGCTAAAGTTTACACGGAGAGTCTGACAATATTAGTCCTTTATAGACCCATCTGTAAAATTAGCCAAGAGAAACATTTTCTATGGAAGGACTCTTATCTTCTAGTTAATGATTTCATTGATTGTGTTTGTTATTTTGTCATAAAGAAAAAAAATTGACTTGCTGGGGAGGGAATCGGACCCCCTGTGGATCTTTTAATACGAGTTGTTTATGTGGAATTTTTGATTGGTCAAACTTTGCTGTGAAAATGATTGGAAAAACTAGACTCCTGAATGAGGTTCATCATTTTTTTGTGCTGTATTGCATCTGAGGTACCTCCTTCGGCTATTTCTTACCGTTCCATAATGAGGGACTTCATAAATGTTGTGAGGATCAGAGTGAAGTCCCCTCCAGATTGTTAATCATGATTAATGATCTGATGGATATAACTTCCAAAAAGCTTCTGCGTGGATTAGACATCAGCTACCTATCATCCACCTGGTGTAGATTTAATTTAACTTGTTAGAGGGTTACACATCCTGAATTGGATGAAGACTTTTTTTGGCCAAAATCTTACACTGTTGGTTTGCTGAAATGGCTATTTTTAAAAAGTCGTATCAGATTCGAATATTCCTCTCTCATTTCCATGACTGGCGGAGACCGAGTTGACTCACTATGGGGCCCTTGAGTAAACCCTTAACCCCACCTGCTGTGTGAGCCTGCTCTCTGACCCTCACTTGTAAGTCACTTTGGGCAGAAAATCTACTACACAAATAAAACAAATGTATTATAGTAAAAAAATATAATTAGGTGAATAAGAGTGAAATGTAAGCTCTCCGTTCTGGCCTCCAAAGTCATCCCAGCCCCTTTATTGTGGGTTTATAACCAGGTAGCGAAGTCTTTCTGTGTGATGGTTATAAATTGTCAATTTTACAAGAAGGGCTGTAATGTACATTACAGTTGAACTTGATGGGTGAGGCTATTTCAATTACACTATCATAGCATGCTTGACTTGAGGTCTGTGGTACAGCGTAGTGGAGTTCTGAATGTTAAATGCGATCAGAGGGCATCCTCATTCAAATCATCAGGGTAAAACGTTTTCATAGGTAGTGCAGAGTCCTTCGAATGTCTGGGGGCAGCTAGACACAGCTTGTAAAACTCAGATTGATGGGTGATGGGTAAAATTGGGTTCGCGCTGTTTGCTTTCCATCTATTCTTTATTTGCAGAGAGACTGAGAAATTCCAGACTGTCGTGTTGAAACCTAAAAGGGTTTCGGTCATAAGCTCTATGTGATCCACACATTGCCAAAACATTGGAATAAAGTGTTTTTAAGACAGACTCTTGACTGTGGGCAGTGTATTATTTTTGACAACAACCCAGTTTCTGTGATATATGGTTTTTATCTTTCATGACAGCTGCAAAGTGGTCTAAAGGGATGGCTAGAGGCAAATCTTTGACAAACACGTTGCCCCTAAAATTTTCAGTTTAGTTCCATAAAAATTGTAATGATGGCCATTATCAGGTGTGCATCAAAGGAAGAGTTAATAAGAGCCGCATTAAGACTGACATCCATTTGTCATTGGGATTGGCAGACTGGTCCTGCTGCAACTGCAAGGCGATGAGAGGGGGGCAATCCTCTTTTTTCGAGCTTTATGGTTCTTCAGAGTGTAAGATTTGAGTTGGTAGCATTGCAGCACTTTTTATGATCCCCAGCGGATAAAGTTTCCAAGGATCCTTTCCTGGCTTAGTGAAAGAAAAGCAGAAGGCCTCAGGCTCCCTACACAGACTCTGAAGCGTTAGCTATCCCAATGGTGATGACGGCGTAAGCAGGATACGACATGATTCCTTTGGCGGACGACTTGAAATGCAGTTTTGCTAAATTTGCTTTGCATTGCGCTTATGAAATGGAAAAACGAATCTAAATGTTCTACTGGGCATCGACCTCAGGGATCTCTCATATCCCTCGATGTATATGCATAAGATCAAAGACCAAGTCAGGAATGCCACCAAGATGAATCATGGACACGGATGTTGTTTCTCACTAGGATGGTCCACCTGATAAGTCTTTTTAAGAGTCCTTAGGATAACTATCGTTACCCACAATGCCTTTATAGTGTCCGGTAGCCATTGTCATGTCTCTCCCCAACATCACTATCCAAGGACAAACCCATGATCAGGAACATATGAAATGTAGACTATGGTCCAGTGATTTTTAAGGTCGGAGTAAGTGTCTGCTTATTATAGTTAGAGAGAGGAGTGAGTAGGGATCTTAAAAATATATATATAGGGGTTCTATCAAATGCTGCGATTCTTTTTAGAAAGTTAACTTGACGTGGAACAAAATCAGAAAAGCTATAATGATTACATTGCTTATGCCGTTTGATCGCTGAATTACACTTAACATCCATTTGGTACTCAATAAATATGATTATCAAAGTGCTTTGTGTACTGGACATGACAATTGTTTCTTAACCTATAATTCAAGTATTCAAAAATGTATAATAAAAAATAACCACAGATTGAATTAATGTTTGCAAAGCAGACTTGCTAGTGGTCGTGTCAAAATGGATCTGAGTGATTGATCACTAGTATACTTTTCACAGTTCCAGAAATGGAGTTGACCAGGGTAAATGTCTAAATATATATTCCTCCTTTAAACAGAATTGTGTTTAAAAACTACCCTTTCCCTCACCTGAACACAGCATTGGTTTTTATTTTATTTTCAATATCCATAATGAATAAGGGAACAGTCAAGGGGATGTCAAGAAAAATAATGCCAATGTGAAACTGCTGAGATGTCTCCAGAAATATTCCGCCTCCTTGTACAGTATAATCATGCAGTATATACAATGTGGGCAAGGGAATCCAAGTAATAAAAATGAATTGATAAATAAAAAGTTATGGACTGTCGGCAGACAATGCTCGCAGCTGGATGGATGCAGTAAGCAACGAGGTCAAGGTTACAACTGTACCATACATGCATAACCACTTATAGGCCATATATACTTCCAGAGGTAAAGTTGGACTACTACATGTAAAATATAATAATCTATACCACAAGTGTGTCTGCTGGGGTGTGGCATGAGTAAATGGTGTCCTGTAATTGTGTTCTGGGCATACAGCAACTCTGGATATAAAGGACTGTTTTGCCAGATCCCTTGAAGTCCGTTATAACGGGATTGTACTGTATTACCGTCCATCCAGGATCACAAGCTCCTCGTATACTGATTGCATTCCTCACCAATTTGTTACAAAACGTATAACAGGACAACCTAAAGGAGCACACATTTAGTCTTCAAAGGATAAAGCAATCTCACTCAGAATATGTTACCATTAATTTTCCATACCCACTTGTCCAATACAGGGTTGAGGGGCCTGTCCCGAAAACAACGGGGGCAAGGCAGGTAATAATCCAGGGTGGGGCTCCATCCTGATATATTTGAAAGTTTTCAGGAGCACATTAATAAGGAGTCACATCATATACCATATAATAAGCAATTCTGATCTTCTTAGAGATGTGTCAGTACTTTTTGAGACTTTTTTCTAGTTCCTGCCTCACAGCTTGGTGCCAATCGATATTTCTTGATCGCTGGGTTCCTGTGTTGTTGATAAATTCGAAGGAGACAAAAACAGGCACCAAACACTAAAAGCTGCTATTCCCATTGTCATAACCTTTGCTTTCTCCATAATTATCCAATTTCTTCATTCACTTCTTTAGATTTCTCCAGATGTTCTTATTCGCCCCCTATAAGTTGGTGTTTTTGGCATTTCAGCCAATCATGGCTGCTTAGTTATCCAGTTTGTCTCATAATATTTTGTTCGCAGAGATGGAATCAGCTCGGTGATTAAACCTGTCTAATTCCAGT
Organism: Mormyrops attenuatus; assembly: GCA_026777985.1. Taxonomy (NCBI): domain Eukaryota; kingdom Metazoa; phylum Chordata; class Actinopteri; order Osteoglossiformes; family Mormyridae; genus Mormyrops; species Mormyrops attenuatus. Next base: position 6,446,889 of record JAODKC010000039.1, read on the forward strand.
CACTTTCTTCATATTCCATCCTGACTGTGGCTTGTACAACATTAAGATCCTTCATAAAGTGAAATGGCCTGGTACAACCATTTCTGGAGAACATTTCATCATTTGACATTACAAAACAGAAGGCTGTGTTGTAATTTACACATCTTACATATTTAGCAGACACTTTTCTCCCAAGCGACATAGATCTTAGGATCAGAGGGCATCGCTGGAGCAGTTGGAGCTAAGGGCCTCGCTCAGGGGCCCAACAGTCATGATTACTCTGCTTTCCGTGAGATACGAACCTGCACTATTCGGGAAATGGGGCAGTTCTCCAACCGTCTAAGAAAGCTACCCTACAGTGTCTTATAAGCTGACATCCATTGTTGTGACACAAGCCCAAATAATAGTTCAACTCAGGGATATCTATGAAATAAAACATCTGGTAGTTTTCAGAATTTTATGCCGTTGCGATCTTTTCTGAGTCCTCCCCGATTACAAAACCACAGCAGGTTAATTATAGCTGGTTTGATCATTTCCAAGTTGTCGACTTATAAGTGATTAGTTTTACAACATTCAGCTTTACAACATCCAGTTTTCCTTCATTCATACTCTGTACTTTCCATGTTCCAATAGCGATTTCTACCTACTTTCCTGGATATTTTTCCAACACGGCAACACCGACAGAAAAAGGCTTTTATCCTTCTGCATGAAAAACCTCCACTGTATTTCGCAGAATCCACTACCGTTCTTCAGAAGCCATTTGAGTCCGAGTGTCATCCAACTTACGGGGAACATCTTCCAGCACTATATCAACAACTCGTTCAGGTGCATCCATCAATAATGTTTTCTTAGTAAGGCATGTAAATGGTTTCCCATTGCCCATTTCAGAAATAGTAACTTAGTTACTAATTGAATGTAATGCAAGGTCTGCCTTAAAACTTTGAGATACAAAATACAATGAAATCTTTGCTTGATTTAAAAGAAAGCCACTATGAAAGTTTAGCAAAATTTCAGCCCCATCTGCCACCTGCATATCCATCCACTCATAGTTATATATCCAGTACAGGGCAGTAGCATATTAATAACTTAATTGGAGGATTTAAAAATGAATACCCCCTGAAAAAAAAAAACAGCAAATTATTCTATTATTAATATACCTCATGGAACATTGGCTGGGGGGGCTTTGCTCATTATCTTACGCACATTACCTTATCTGTATTTTGATGAAACAGTTTTGTTTATAAGATCTTTAGACATCTCGGTTAATTCTCAATTTTCCCTCAGATCCACTGTAAAAATGACCCTTCATACACTCTGTCTGTGAAAAAGGATTTGTTCAAATGTATCCAGCTGTATCAGCATTAGGCTATCTGATTGTTTCATTAATCCTTGTTAGAGGCTGCTCGTTTAGCACATTATATTACTACATTATTGATTGTACTGCTTCCCACATTAAAAATGAACCATATAAAATGAATAGACTAAACAGTCAAAATTATGTTTTATTAAAGTTTCTTTTCATTTCATGACTATTAACTATGCATATAACTATAAGTATTCTGAACCACTGTTGTACTCTAAAAAAAAAAAAAAAAAAAAGTACACACTGACTTCTTATTTGTGTTTATTTTTTATAATTAGCCCTAATACAAAATGCATAGATTAACCTGAAATATCCACTTTTTAATTAGAGCAAAAAAGAAACTTTATTACTTACATGATGAAAAATAAAAAGTGTGCACACAAACTCCCGTTACAGGAAAAGCAAGGGTGGCACCACATAAGAATGGAATGTGACACAGACAAATATGGGACACACATACATGTCACAAATAAGTCACAAGCCCTAACCATCAAGTTTCACATCAAGTCTCAAGTCAGGTTTCTTTGAATTGAGCATGTCTGGACTTAGTCAAGCAAGTCATGTCAAGTCATGGTAAGCAATTCCAATTTACAATAATTTACAATAATTCTTTTCATGTATTTATACCTCCATCTTCCTAAATAATGAGTTCCCGTAGCAAACAATCCAAATAAGTAGGAACAAAATACTTCTTTTTTTAGTTTATAGTCTTATTTTTTAATTTTGAAATAGGCATACTTACCGTCGCATTGTAACTGTGTTCAGCAATTCACATCAAAAACACAAAAAAAAACAGACTGACTCCCAGAAAACTAAAAAATGTTTTAGATCTTTGTCACACTCACTGCAATGGCCAAAGAGCGTTTGACAGCACAGTCACTTATCTGTAGCTGAAAATTAAACCTTAAGTACTCTTCATATCTGTAAATGAAACACTAAGTAAGTCATGCATTTATAAACCCCATGCAGTACCTGCAAGCATCACAATTACTATACAATAAATCAGAGCCAGGAAAAAATTAGATACACGATCGTAAGTGTAAATTATGATTAACATGATTTTATAAGACAAAATATGCGCATGTCTTCCACGACATTACAGCATCAACAGCCAGACAATCAAGCAGAACATTAACAGGAAAATTAAATATGAAGAAATAAATCACAAGCAAGAATTTTGTGACGGCAACAGGCTTTAAATCAGCACTGCAGAGTGTAGGGAATCTTTATAGGAAATCTTTAGAAATGCAACATCACTAATATTATGTTAACAAGACGTTTAAACTGGGACGTATAACGTTAAACTGCAAACCTGTGCCTTCGATAAGTTATTTGCCAACTTGTCTTTATGGGTCTTGAAATTAAATTTGAAGTTATTGTCACGGATACGTCATGCTAGCACACTGATCTGCGCTCACCACAATTACTTGTTGCCCGTGGTGTGGGCGTGTTGTGGCTTCTGTCATGTATGGGTGCCGTAAAGAAGTCAGAAACACAACTGTGGACCCGGTGACGACAGAGGAGAAACCAAGGCAGAAACTGCATATTAACTGCAGTGATAGAATGTGTGAATTTACAAGTCATTTATAACAAGTCTAAGTCAAGTCAACAATGTCTAAGACGAGTCTTTTTCATAAACTGGAAAGCGAATCTCAAGTCATAAAAACTCCGACTCGAGACTGACTCAAGTCAAGTCACGTGACTTGAGTCGCCCACTCTGGAAACGGAAAACAAACAGCACGTGTCAACTCTAATGGGTCTGCATTAAGAGATGTAAATGGAGAGACTGATTAATAACAGTAAACTAGATATCTTAGTGATAAAATAAGGTAAAAAGGACCAACTTCCGTCCATGGCCAGATTGCGCCAAAATGCTGATCACTTCTGAAAACAAATAAGAAGCACATTGCAAATATTTCTAAAGATGGGTCTCACCCATCAATCTTCTAATTACTTATCCTGTTCAGCGTCACCATCTCAAGCCGAAAGGAGTACAAGGCTGGGGAAGTTCAGGAGGGAATGCATTTGGTTCGGTTGGTATTGCAGTTAGACGGTACACCATGACAAAACTAGCAGAGCGGAATGCTAATAAAATTTGCCATTCATCCACCACCCCCGTTAGGCGAACTGTATTGTCTGCCCCCTCCCAGTTATATAAAATACCTGAATAGCGTTCTTTTAGAAATTACTCCTCAAGGCAAGAATGCATCACAGGGCTATACATGCACAGACTCACGCAAAACAGTCACAGACTATCGGCAATTAGCCTCAGTAGATGCCGGTGGACTGCAGGAGGAAACACTGACTGAGAGGCTGGGGTGCCTGGGCCTAACACAGCAACACGGGCAAATCGACTCATTTTTTAGGATGGAGGTTACGGTTATTGTCTAAGAGTAACTAACATTATCCAAACTCCCACAACACAACTGTGTGAAAACCCATTGATTAAAATGTGTATATTCCATGAAATAACCCAAGCAATCTTTTCAAAAAAGAGAGTAAAACATAAGTTACTCTTAGTCACAGCGAAGATAAAAAAAAAAAAAAAAAGTTATAAAATGTTAATTTTCTTTTTTTCATCATATTGTTCCACACTTGAAGGGTAATTTGGGCAATTATGTAGCTACATGTTGATTTACCACATGAAATTATGGTCTGACATTCTCCTTAAATTCTTGTTAGAGAATAGAATTCCTGGTACCTTCAATGATAAAAAAAAAATCATTCAGATCGTAATACAACAAAACATCCACAAAACTAGAAGCACTAACCAGCACACTTAACCACATGTATGAGGTTCTTAATGTGGAACAGAGTGTTAGGATTTTGCTAGACAGAGCAGGGACAGTGCGGGTCAACATCAGGGCAGTATCTTCGTAACACTTCACAGTACCAAGGTAAGAAAGGTTTGTAGAACCCTTGATGTTGCTGTAGTCTTTAACATAGCATAATGAGCTTTTAGAACCTATGCAGAAGAATTTTCATTCAGGATTACTCAGGATTTGGTTCGGTATAGCTTGTCCAAATCAGGCTTGCTTCACACACCTGAAAAGTAAACTCTGCAAGCCATTTCAATGGCCTCCCAGCCAACCCCTATTTATATTTATAAAATTAACTAAGGCATACAACACAGCTAATTTATTTTTGAAACACAGGCAATATATTGGTATTATTCATTTAACCTGAAAATATTACACTGCCCCCTACAGTTTAATGCTGCCAAATCAGTGAATGTTGGTCCGGGGTGAAACGGCACCCTCACGTGCATGAGAATTGTGATTTTTCTGTTTTTCATGCAGTAGATCTATGTTTTGGATAATGTGTGCATTGTTATTAGCCTCTGGGGCTAAAAGAGATTAAAAAGCATCGCACATTTAGTTTGATCCCTAAAGAGACAGTGTGGCTATGTTGCACTAAACACGGATTAAGCAATCCGTGCTTGCCGGCAGCGAACATTAACTAAATTGCATTAATGCCGACGTTATGTGTCACTAGACCCCAGCGACCGTCGAAGTAGGATTACTATTGCACATTTTCATTATTGCTGCCGATTTATCAAGGGCATCCCAACAGCGGAAAGAAGAGACGGCAGCTGCGGACACACCCTCGCGGACAAACACTAATACAGCAGCACTTGTTCACGGATGCTGCTACGGCACGAGCCATTGTCACTGTCACCATTAAGCGCACTATCTTCCACCAGCCTACTTGTGAAACCCAACATTTGTAATTACTTTTAACTCTTGATATGCTACACATAGAAAGAATATGGACGACCTTCGATAAAAAAAAACAAGCTTTTTATTAACCATGTCAAAGGGCTACGTAACTGATCGTAAAATCAGACGGAGACGCAATCCTTCAGGTTTACTCTAAGAAAGCACACAAACACACACATATATATATATACACATACACATATATACAACCTCCCTCTTAATCTTAGCAATTATGCCGCACGGCCCAAAAATCTGTATGTGACAACTGGGATCTATTAATCGGCTGCTACTAATTTCTTCAAATCAACAAAGAAATATTTGTGTCAGATGAAGGTTCTTGTCGGACGAAGGACCTTCAAATTTAATATAATTTCGTGCGCATTTAAGTCGTTAGATGTAAAGCGTCTTAAGTTTCCGTCCTTTCATTCTTACATAAACAGCTCAGTGGAAGGTCGAGTAGAATCATAGGCGCTTTACATGATATTTGATACATTTGTTTTTATAAGTCAACCCCAATCTGCAAAACAACCGGAACGTACGTGCCGGAATCATGCGATATTCCAGGAATTAAAATTGAGGCTGAAAATTGGAATAATGGCCTTATCGTCCGTATCTCGTTTACTGCAAAGGCGGGTGATGTCTGCTGCACTTCTCGTAAAATTGTGACTTCAGATTTTTGCAAACGCCGTTTAAACCAAAGCGGACCTTGTCAATTTTACAAAGGCATTATACGCAGTGTCAATTAGGTTCGCCATACGGGTGTCAATACACGGTTTGATTTCACATGTGGGATTTTTGGAAAAATAGCAGATAATGTAAGCAGCCTATTACCCATTTACTTCCAGTATCCATATTATTTCAGACGGCATGTATTTTTTACCTGTTTGCAGTGTCGTTAATTTCCCAGGAATGTTGAGGCGCAGTACTGTCTCCACATAGATATTTTTCCAAAAGTCTTCCAATACAGTTATTGTCTCAGAGCAAGATCCAGTGAGGACCCTAGTGGCTATATGTGAATGCAGAAAAATAGGGCATCCGATCGTCCTTAAATGATATCATTTGCAGTCAATTCCATCAGATAAAGCAGAACGTAAATCATCATTTTTGAATCCGAAGCCAAAATATACGACCAACCTTCCTCGTTACCTGCACCCCTTTCACACGAAAACCGCACCTTAATTCCTGTTTGTACCAACTCCTCTTTGATCTTGTTTGTAGCGTCAAAAATAAAGCAAAATATGCAAAAACAAATCCACAATAAACCAAACGTAAAAGTATAGATCCAGCCAGGTCGTCCTTCTTGCACGCAGCTTCCGAACAAAGAGTAGCACAAGACCCCCCGGCTCAAATGGTCCTGGCGATGTATTTCTAATGCTGTATTGCAACTGCGGCTATATAAGTGATTAGGGTAGATAGCGTTCAGCTCGGTGTCCTTCGGACCATCTGCACATTCTTGCAATCATTTCACTAAACACGAGTATTAAATTTGGTTTCCAAACATAAATAAGTATACTGAGCTTCCTTCTAGTAATCAGTATATCCCCTAAAAGCGGCACAATTGTGTTAGAATACTGAAATACTATATGCTTAATCTAAGAAATCTTTCACTATAACACGCTGGCAAATAGGTCTCGCATCATCCGGTTTCATTGTCTCCGTTTTCCACTTCGCTTAAGGAAATAAGGAATCCCACCTACGCAAAGGCCTTCTCTCTGCACATATTTCAAACAGAGACACGTACATGAATGTGTGCATTTGTGCAACACAGCTTCGTTTTTAATAACCGCGACTGCGCCCACTTTCCAGTTCCTGCAGTAACATGGATGCTGTGTCAGAATATTTCCATTTTCATGTCATTGAGTTTTATTAAGTATTTCAATTAATAAAGGGTATATAGCGGAGGAGTAAGAGAATTAGAAAACGGAATTAGAAAAGATTGAATCAGAATTCACGACAAGATGTACGGTTGACGTGTGATGGATGGAGTTTAAGACACGCCGCTTTTCAGTACTTGTGTCTGTTTTTCAGCTCCTAATCACTCCTTTTGATCTTTCGTTTCTTCCTAGAATAAACGTCGGTTCCAGCAGCTATTTCTGTTGAATATCACTGTGATGAAGACACATTAGGATTATTTTTGCCGGGTAGTATTGGTTATAGGTAGCCATCGGGGGGGGGGGGGGCAGCATAAAATAAGACTCCTCCCCCCGATCTGGAATCGGATGCCGCGGGGTTGTGTTCCTTGTAGCTCAACCGCATTCTGAGTTTTGCATATCGGAAATCAATGTATTCCTACAACGCATATTCAAGGTCCCTCCTCAATAACTCTCAATAGTACAATGGTTAAAAACTAAAAATAACCCATTCATTTACTCTGCTTTGAATATGTCCTACAGATATTAAAAGTGTAGTCACGAGTGCCATGCACAGTAAATATAATTGCCTGTACCCAAAAGCTGGTTAGATGATAAACAGAATGGGTAACCAGAAAATAGAAAGGTAGTCCCTTGAATACCAGTTTACGTTGCAACAGCCGCCTACGACAGGCACTACACTGGAGGAGACTAGCAGTTGCTCATTTTTAGGATCGCGCTTTAGATTTTTTTGTGGCTTAATTTCTCCAAATATAGCAGCTGTGTTGTACTACAGTTAACTAATTATCGCTGTAGCTCAGCTGCACGTGAAGTATTCGACACGAATTCCCACCAATTTCGTGCGCCGAGTTAACGCCAAGTAAAACGTGTACTGGTTCCAAGCTGATTTAGTATTTATTAGGTTACGAACACTTAAGATTCTGCTGCATTTGGACGTGCTTGCCCTTATTCTGGGGAAAAAAAAGTAAAATGCATACTACATAATACCGAAGTTTGTGAGGTTGATGCTTTTGCAATATCATATACTTTGTTAACATTGTTGTTCCTTAAAAAGTACTTACAACAATACTACAAATTTAAGATTAACAAAACTAGGCCTATTGTTTAAAGCTTGTTGGTCGTCTGCAATCTAAACGATCAGGTATTAATAAACACACAATGGCTTTTTACAATTAGCACTATATATGTTCATTTATAAAAATTTAATGTAGATTTATAATTAAGCATTTTTGGACCTTATACTGTCCATTCGCAAGTACACATATAAAAAGCTATTTCAGAATAAAAAGAGAACACCCCTAGATAAGCACCATTGAGGCTAGTCTCTCCCTGTCTCTTACACAAGGGCGTAGATTTTGGTATGGTCGACAGGGACATGTTTCTACAAATATTGGTGGAGGATGGTGTATTTATGGGGATGAGGGGGTTCAAGGCACATTTGGTCCCTACCTATGTTAAAACCAATTCTAGGATCTTGCTGTCACACACCCAGCGAATATAGGCTATTCGTAACCAACTACAGGTGAGTACAGAGACTTGGCCCCCGCATTATCCTCTCCAAAACGGCCACAAATGGCTCTTACATCCATTTTTGTTTGAGATGTGAAAGATCTCTCAACTTCTTAAGTTGAGCCATTTAGATGCTTAAAAATTAACACAGAACCCACGAACGACGTAGCATTAAGAAGGCTTTGGGAAACTCACCCATGATCGGCAATGCATATTAAATATATTTATACCACTGCTTTGGTAAATACTGTTTTCGTATTGGTCCAGTGATGTCACATGGGTGTTGATTAGGTAGTTCTGGCAGCCTAATAACAGTTCTATATTAATCCGCCTTAATGATTTATTAAACATCTCAGTATAAAAACCTATGTGACTTTTTACTCATAAACAGTCATTCTTATTAATATAAGATTCCTGGGTTTTCAGAAACACCTGTGTGTTGATGGTTTCTATGGTAACATGAAGGGCTTGCTGCCTCCAGTGACCAGCGTGACCCAGACGTTCTATCCTTATAGGTACTATATTTTTCCGTGCACATTGGAACATTATTAGTTGCTAATCACAATAATTTTATCATGAAAAATTGACCATGGCCAGTTTATTCTATTATTTTGTTGCTTGTTAGCTATGGTTTAAGTGGGATAAAACCACTTCGAGGTCTGCAGTAATAGGATAACAATCAACTCCAACTTGGTTAGTGGCCCGACGCAAAGTGCGTTACACCAAGGTGTCGTTGATTATTTTTGTTTAATCACGCACCTCCTTGTGGTTTATCCCTCACATATATAATGAATAAAGTCCTTAAAAGGGGTTCAGATGTTGTAATACACAGAATCTCATCCAATTCTCACAGGCTTTAAGTCTCGCTCCACAAATGAAAGGGACAATAGGAAGACAAAATACGGCTAGAAAATCATGAAAATAATTTTAAAAGGAATGAGAGACGCATTCTAACAATATGCTTATTTTTTGCATTCTCAATCTGATAATAAATTATGGGCACTATATAGTCCAAGATCTGATATGTAAATGGTTTGAGCTCTAAAGGAGCATTACTGCAGAAGTAATTGTTTTCTTCATGATATGATGTAATGCTCAGGTCCTAAGCGAGAGAGAAACAGATTCCATGCCACATATCACCGCTGCCCAATGATAATGATATACCAAATGATATTCAATCTCTGACTTTTTACTACAGACGCAATATGCCCTTCACCCTCTGTACTAATAGCATTTGACATTTAATTGACCAATGAAAAGATATTTTAAGAAGTAATTTATTTATCTTGTATCTCCATTGGATGTCAGAAGTGTCCATCAAAACCGCGTCTCCCCCACCCCTCGTTTGGAAGAGCTTGTAGGGAAGCACGATTCTGGGTAAAATATGAATTATGATTTTTTTTTTTTTTCTCCACTCAGAATCGAGATTGCGATTTCCTCTCATCATTCCACAGCAAGTCGCCATGCCTCCTCACCCGCCTGCTTTCAGCACAGTACTGACAGCTGTCCGATTACAGAGTGTTATTCTGCTCCACTTTACCTCAACTGCTTGATTCCCCTCTTGTGTGCTTAGATGTGTGTGTATCTTCAGATCCCCAGCCCAGTGAGTGCTCATGCCGCAATCCCTTTCTGAGTGTTTATTCTTGTACTGATGAGCAGGGCCTGCGAGACGGCAGCCAGGAGCCCAATGTCGAGTGAGAGGGGCAATGTTGAGTAGGCACAGTGTGTGGGGGGCGTTTATAACTTATCATCTGATACCCTAACCCTCGTTATAAACCCCTCCCTACTCAATATTGCCCGTCCTACTCGACACTCGGCTCCTACCTGCAGCGGTACATTCTCGGGGCCGGCCCGCACTATAGGCGAGCTAGATGATTGGCTAGGGTACCATTTCATTAGGGGGCGCACCAGAGTGAGCGAAAAATGTGAGAATACCTCTGGTTGCATTCCGTGACAATACAGTTCTACGTAGCAGCTAGAACCATGTGCTACTGAAATGTTTTTAATATGAATGCACTGACAAAATTTGTTTTCTGCTGTTTTGGGTGGGGGGTGGGGTTGCACTCAGCGGAGTCTTATTTTGTAAAATCAGTTTCACGGAGAATACATTTTTTTCCCCACACTCTTTAAAAACAATGTTACAATTCTGATAGGCATGGGAGGTGTCTAATTTATTTTACTTAGAGCAGTATTAAAAAAACTCACATGGGATTAATAATCTTATTTCCATGCTGACCAATGTACGTAATTTAAGCATTTACCTTTTTTGAACAGCTTCCCCTTAAAACCAGCAATCAGCACTGATTTCTTACGGGATAATTAAATTCTAGCGTAACATGTTACAGTATCAAAGAGCATTCTTTTAACTTTGATCAGTGTGTGTGCATGCTCTGATCCAGATGATTCGGACATTAGTATTGTTAAATATTTATTAAAAATAAATAGTTTCCACAACTTGCAGTTCCTCACCAAGCGAGCAGTACCAACTCTTCATTCCACAGCTATTTTAACTTTAACTGTCATGTTTGCACTTTTTATCTGTTGCCACTCTACTATACTATACCATACTATACCATACTGCATTACATACAGGTAGCTTGCATACCACATCTCTGTGTGTTGCATAGTTTACATACTGTAAATATTGTGTGTCTGCCCTCCTACCGTGTCATGTGCACTGCGTGTGGTCTGTGTTCAACCCCCATGTTTGCACTCGTGTACTTAATCTGCACTTTACCACTGTAATTGTGTACATTCAGCCCCCCATGGGTCTTATGTTATGCCGTGGTCCTGGGGGAAGGAGGTCTGGTACCTCTGCATATATGGCTGGCATGACAGTAAGGTCCACTTGACTTGACTTTCTACAGTATTCCATAGACTTTACTAGTGCTATTCTGTCCTTTTTATGCGTCCCAGGAAGTTAGACCTATAATATGTTAGCAATATGGATATTGGTCACATATATATCACTTTATTTTGAGTGCAAAACTGGATGTTTTGTAAGTTTAGCATAATGATAAGTACTCTTTACTAAAAACACACCATATTTTTATATTTCTGCATAAAATCATATATTCTTATTGCTTATCGCTTTGATATACATACTACCATAGCAAAGTTTATGAAATGTTTTGACTTTGCTGCAAATACACATTTTTTTTTTCTTCTTAAAGAAAAATGAGCCTCCCAGAATGGTATCTGAGTGAAGATCGCAGCAGAATATTCTCAGGGTACCATGGCAACCAAGCATTCAAACGAATTCTGATGAGAGCTGCATAAAGAAAAGGATGATGACACGGGGAAGCATTTGTTACGTCAGTCAGAAATGAAGAAGAACCTCGAACACTGGCATTGTGGACATCTTATCGTGATGACCGATTGAAATGTTACAAGTAAACGTGGCATTTCAGTTTCCATAGAGATGCATTGCTATGTTCAGTAGGCCAACATAAAGATGACATTTACATTAGCAGCGATATTAGACTGCTAGGCAACCAGGGTATATCAATAACTTGATTCCAGGTCTCCAAGCCTTTGAAAGTTAGCAGTCTGTGTAAACACTGGTGGGTTTTGCTGACTTCAGAGCAACCTTTGCCATCACCCAGTTGTTGCTTTTAGTAACCTTCTAATAACACGCCAATCAACTAAATCACCATTAGCAGTTCAAGGAACAGTTCATAGACAACCCCGGATCTCAAAAATTCTTTGTACATGCTGCGAAGCACTGTCTGTCAAACTATATTTTGGATATCTAATTACTTTCTTCCATCTACTCATAATCACATATTTAGTGCAAGTTCATGGTGAACCAGAAGATTCTCCCAGGAAGGTCAGGGCACAAGCCACTCTAGACAAAAGGCCAAAACATTATCTACAATTGTGAATTTATATACACCAGTTCACCTAATTATACATTTTTGGCCTGCAGAATGAAACCAGAAGGAACTCACAAGGGCGACAGGATCAAGCCAGTGATGTATGTAATACATTCATCCAAAGCAACATACAGTAGACCAGTGGTTCTCAAACTTTTTTGCACCGTGACCCAATTTTTACCATGCTAGTTCAGTCACAACCGTATGTCAAATATAGGTTTAAATTAATGCTATGGTCAAGCACGCAGTGCACTCTGGTATTTACGCCAATTAATGCCTATCGCACAAATCTGATTGGATGTGCCAGTGAATTTTAAATTAAGCATCTGTGGTTTGGCTTCTTGGATTGGTTGCGCGTTCACTAGTTTTGTACTAAGCATTTGCACCATTCATATAGGTTAATTCGAGGACTGGGGCTGGGAAATCTGATCGTGGATCAGCATAGCAGCTTGCTGGTTTTAAATGCTTACATTTCCAACTCTGCCTCACAAGCCTTTCAGAACTTGCCGCAACCCAAATTTGGGTCGCGACCCATAGGTTGAGAATTACAGAAGGAAAGGCTACAATTTATACATGCTGCCAGCCATTTGAACCCACAACCTTTACCTCACCAGTACAATGACTTACTACAGTAGTTGAGCTATGGGCTTCAATGAGCCCAGCATACAAAATTTCTGCATGAAACAGGTGAAAATTTGTCACTAAAGGTTCTGTGTTCTATGAATCTTGAACCCAGTTTAAAAAGATACATAAATCAGAGGTATTCCCCACGGTACTCAATGACATGGAGGAACTGCATTATTAATTTACCAATTAGTTATTTTAAATTTATAATGTTTGCTCAAAATGTGAGTGGTAATTTGCGAAAACAGATGTTTATTGGCTTGTAGAGACAGTGTCTGAATCATAGGAGCAGTTTTAATGGAAAGGTACAATAATTCCTCAGCCATGTTGTGACATTAAATCCCACAGTAGTTATAAACAGATCAGATGTAACATATACAAGGACATGTAATAAAGCATTACTTACAAAGCTAACCTTAAGGCTGAAGCAGACTGGTAGGCAGGGGGGGTCTCTCTCCGACTGCAAATACCCACATGCACAGAAAACATTCCTGAGGATTAAGGGACTGATGTCATACACATTATGACATTATGACATGCTACTTTTATATGTCTCATTTTTATGTAAACAATCTCATTATGGTGGGAGTCATAACACAAAAAATATTTGGTACAATACTTAATTTTGAAGTGTAATATTTTGTAATGTTTTGTAGTCAAACTATGTTGTCGAGGCACGTATTTAATGAAAAAGCATGTTTGTGGAATTTAATAACTGCTGCAGTGCATGATGGGTATGATATTTGGAGGCTACTTAAATTTCATCATCTGCAACTGTTGCAGCTGGCGTAGGCAGGGCCTAAGTGTGACTTTGGAAGGGGGGGGCATGGTCCATTTTTGCCACAGGGCCCATTGTACAATTGTTCTGCCACTGCCTGAAGGCCAAAATTACAACTCATCATGCAGTCACCATACCACCTATCACGTTTTTATATTTTTTGTTAGGAAAACAGAAGCAAAGGTTGAAATGGTTTACATTTCATGGAGTAAAAGGACGGCCCGCCCGTGTGTTCCGATGCCCTAGGCAAGATTCTGATGAGCTTTTTGCAGTTTAAAGTCCGACTTGCAAAGGACTTGTGCTGTGTACTGTAAACTCTGCCAAAACCAAAAACTGGAAATACTGCAAACTTTTTTATATCCTGAAGTACTGCCAGCAGAATGCAGGTGGTTCCAGTCACAAACACCAGCAATTAAGGTTTCCACTTTCAATCTGAAGAAATGCGGCACAAATCGCACCTTGTATTAAAAATGGGACACAGTGTTTAACTTTTCGCTACAGGACGGGTGATAACTCTACCAGCAATGTGAAAACCCGTCCCCTGGAACGAGCAGGAGGTAGCCACAGAAAAAACCCAGCAACAAACCATACTGTTGGCATTTTCTAGTGTTACACTGAATGAAAAGAAAGTTTATTTTTGTATGATTCATTTATTAAAATTAGATTTCAGTTTGCAGGTCATTCAATGTCACCTTTTTCATGTTCTGAATCTGTTGAAGGACCTTTTAAGGGAATTTTAAAAACATGGAAGTAATGAAATAATAATGAATTATACCATGATAATTATTAATATCAAGTTATATGAAAAATTAATTATAATGAACAAATATTTTTGCCATATCACCCAGCCCTGATAATTGATGTCCAAATACATCTAAAATTCAAAACCTATTTCTATCCATACCACTAATCTAGTACAGGGTCACTGGACAGTCTAGAGTATTTTGGGAAGGCAGGGTCCATTGTAGGCCACATACCCATATACAGAATCACCCATTCATTTTCTATAACCACTTCAGGGTCAAAGGGAGTCTGGAACCTATGAGCACAAGACAGGGAACAGCCCAGGATGAGGGGCAGCAGGGTACATACCATTCACTCACCCAAGAACATCTATGGACAATTTGGCAACTCCAATCAGCCTCAGTTTTTGGACTGTGAGGGTGGGGGACCCCATAATGACACAGGGGGAACATGCAAACTCCACACAGATAGAACCCAGGCAGAGACTCAAATCCAGAACCCAGAGGTGTGAGGCAACAGTGCTAAGCACTGCACCACCCTGTATACAGAATCACTGCTGTATAATTTTGAGGTTCAGTTCATTTGACTGAATGTCAACGGTAGGAGGCAAGACAGAGTCACTAAGCCACTACATATTATTAGATCGGATGCTGTTTTGTTAAAATCTAAACAATGCAGATTTATTAGAGTTCACCTGAACAATATGTCCTTAACAATCAGACACACACTGACAGAAAAGTCTATTTTTACAGCACAAGTTCCTCTCTAGTGCTGTGGAAACAGACTAATGTGAGAATATAACCTGCCGTTCAATGTCTAATACATAACTCTCAAAAGATTTTAGATTTATTTAGATTCCATGACTAAAGATAACGTCAATTGTATTTTATCTTAAAAATACCTTCATTAAATTTTTCTGCCATTTAAAGCAGTGTCCCAGGCATCTTTAGGGAAGCGTCATCCGCGCGGTCTTTCAGCGTTACATTAATATGCATTACCTGTACACCGCCACGGAAAAATGCTGGTGTAGGTAATGTAACACTTCACTTGCTCTCCACTTTAATATAAACAGCATAAATAGCCCAAATCAGAATCCATTCAGTAGATGTAGAAAATATATAAAATGATTGTTGTAGTTATATACCTTAAATAGGTGTGATAATCTTTTCTAAAGTTTTTGCAATATATAAAGCATTATACAGCATCCGTCATTCATGATTTACTTACTTCTTATGCAAAAACATTACTTACCAAGCTCACTTGATGACCCAAATTACAACAAATCGATGCAGTCGACATAGTATCTGCCACTTCATCGTTATAGAAAGAACTGAAAAAAAAAGTGATGTTTCTCAGTGGGTTGCACTCCAAAATGTTACTTAATGGAAAAGTTCCACTTCAGAATTCTTTTTTAACTTAACCTGTAAAAAGAACCTAGGTGCTATACTTACCGTCTCATACATCTGAATAATCGTTGCTTTGTTAAGCATGGGGGTGGGAAGTCGACTCTTCTACAGATGAGCTTTTTCATGGACACAGGAGTTCATTTCAAATATTAACACAAGCTCTCTGCCTACATGTCATACTATGGCAACGCTGGGCACCATACAGAATTGTGAATACTGCATGTGGTAGATGGCTTTGCTGTGAATGCAATCTATGGCATGCTTTAGGAAATAAACATGAAAACAGCTAAAATGAATGAAAAATGATCAGCAATAGAACAGCGGGAGCATGTGCAATCTGACATTTATTCCAATATGACTATATGGGTAGTAGCATCAAGAGAGTAGCACAAAAAGGCACCACATAAAGGCATTCTGAGTTTTCACCCGTCACCATTGTAACAATCATTCAGCATAAAATCATCTGAACCATCATAATCAAATATAATGTGAGAGTATTTAGAAACATTTCAGTGATTCAAAAAAATTTTTTTTTCTTATTTGCTTTTAAGAAAACCCCGGGTAAAATCTAGAAGTTCCTGATCCGATTTTTCTGTGGGACCCTTAAAGCAAAACTTTACCAACACATAAAATATGTTATCCATTAAACAGACTCAAGCACTGAATTTAAATACTCAGTATGAACTTCTCCTGTAACTATCTACACTGCCTGGTCATTATAATGACACCAATTCATATCCAGATAAGGGAATAGTGCTCTCATTATTTAATAACATTAATGTGACAATTTTTTACAAGTTGTTCATAAAAATTCATGTAGTAATTTATTTTAAACAACTAGGCAACTATGGAGTATTTCAAGATAGTGGTATGAATACAGAACTTATTAATCTGTCTAGTCTGACCATTGGACATTAGATTTCTGTCCCATTTTAGGCTTCTTAATTTAGGTGCTAGCAGGTTTCAAGACTCTTAATTAAGCAACAATTAGTTTTCACAACTAAGCTAAACAGCTTGCTGACAAAAAATAGATTTTCATTTACCCTCTTAAGTAGAATAATTTTCAAAATGTCACTTGACCAACTAATCACCGACCACATTTCATATTTACTGAGCTGGAAGACGAGTAATTGGTGAAGAAGAAAACGCTAATTAATGGTTTTATGCACTCGCAGCATTCATTATTTATTCACAGCACAGTCGTTCTGGAAGTCTTTCAGAAACGGATTATGGTTCTCTGATGTCTGGAAGCTACAAAAAAAGTAAGCTGTAAAGGCTTCACGACATGCACAAATGAATAAATGCTTTCAAGAACGATTAACTAATTGGCAGCTAACTGCAGTTGCTATCTTACAACAAAACGCACTAGATCAGTGTTTCCCAACCTGCTGCTCGAGGGCCCCCAGACTGTCTGGCAGGGAGCCGGGAGGGAGCAAAAACATGGACCGTCTGGGGGTCTCCGAGGACTGGACTGAGAAATACAGCCCTAGATCCATTAAAAGCATGGCACAAATGCAGTCAATTCTACATACTGCCATTAAATTGGTAGAATGTTTGCTGGCAAGTTTCGCGTTGAAAAGAGAACATGCACTGAATGATGGGCAGATTAAGTTTTCATTTAGAAATATTATCCCTTAGTGAATAATGAAGCAGAATGATCATGAAGTATGCAAAAGATGCAAGAAGTTAGAGATTCCCCTACGCCCATCTTGCATCTGTACATACAATTGAAGTCTTTTGTAAACCACAAGCAACATGTACAACTGGATTTATAAACACAAATATAAAATCATATAGTAAATGGGTTGGGCAACATGTCCGTTTTAAATCTGTAAACATGTAAATATTCTATGAGGTTCAACTCAACAAAATTCCGACTATTCAAATATTTGGAAATATTTTCAGAAAAGCACAAGAAAATGAAAGTTTTTCATTTTTACTATATTAGTAATATATTAAATATATATATACATACTGGAAACACTGCATGTAATGAACTAAATAAATTATTTGGAGACCTAGAAAGTAAATACCACTTTCAAAATAAACTGATACAGGTACAACAGACAAGATACAAAAAGACATGGTCACATGTGTTTGTGGTAGCATCCATCCAGTATTAGCATCTTTGTATTTAATCAGCTTTTACTGTACAGACATACAGATAAAACGTACAGTAAAAAGAAACTATTGCAGATGGTGATGACTAATTCAGATAGTATTTTCATTAATACAATCATCCAAAATGAATGTCTCAATCTAAGACTTGCAAGAAAGATTGCTCCCATCTTAATCTGTATTGGCAAAAGGCACCGAGCTGTAACATATTTCAAAGGAGTTAAATGACCACCCTCCACATAACCCATCAAAACGTTTCATCTTAAGGCAAAAATATTTTTAAATAAAGAAAAATAGTTACACAGCCATTTCTACCATAATATACAGTTGCATAACATCATAATAGAATTATCATAATATTAGTATTTCAGAGGGAAATAAAGGTTTGGGGTTAAGTCTACTGGGACATGGATTTCATTTGGAAAGATATTTATTATGGAATTTTTCTTTAATATCTGTATTTTGAAAGGTATAACAACTCTTACTGAATGACAATACAATCGTCATACAGTAAACCCTGATTATTGTAGAAACTCCAGAGACTCAGGGCAGCCTAGTACCAACGAGCTGCACTTTATAGGAAAAACAATTAATGATTAGCTTATTCGAAAATGATGAATTACCGGTAAAAACAAGATCACACTGAGCTGAAGATGCAGTCGGCTTTGCACTTGATTTTTCGTTTCACAGTGAAAATTAAGGAAATTTAAACTTAAAAGAAATGTGGAAGCACTGCTAAAGAAAACATCAGGTACCGCAAGAACAACTTATGGGTTTCTGCAGCCCAACCAAATCGGTGAGCTGCTGTATCTTGCACCAAACAGCAGCTCATTTCCTACACATGGGAAAATGTATGTCATATTAAGTTGTGTTCTGCAACATAAATTCTCTGAACAAAATGTTTCTTAATGAGGGTGGTAGTATGGCTAGGAATGCTGACTCACATCTCAAGCAACAGGGGTTCAAATCGCACCTCCACTCTGGGTGGAATCTGGAAGTTCTCCCCGCACTGCAGACAATTAGGGCAAACTGGCTAAATATTAGACATCATTTTATTGAACCAAAGTTATTTGATCAAAGGGTTTTACTGAAATCTACCACCAAGCATTAAAAGTCAGAACCAATTCTTGATTTCCATCTTCTTACAGATACACCCGAGGATGCCAAAAGGGACAACGGAAAAGTGATGAAGGGTTAACCCAACAGAAAAGAGGAATGTTGTCGAGGACGTTACTCCCACCATGTGTCCAGCCGTCTGACACGTACTTTCTGCTTGTAGTGATACTCCTTGAGGTGCTCCTTAAGGGCACTGGGGAGAGGCAATACATCAATACCATCATAGTTGGTGTGGCTGCCGATGACAGCCCGGCAGATGTGCTGCAGACTGAAAGGCTGAGTGCGGTTGATAGGGTTGGACAACAGAGGCTCAAAAAACATGCAAGAGTTGGGATCCTTGTAGTGTTCCAGCAGTCCAGTGACAGTGGAAGCATGGAAAACACTAGGGTCATGGACATCGAAACTAAAGTTGTGGTTCCACTGCTCAATGCGGGCATGTAGCGAACGGCCATAACGGCGAAAGCTGACAGAGAACAGATAATCCTCCTGAGCAGAGTCACGAAGCAGGAAAGTGCCTTCAGGCTTGCCTTCAAGCAAGATCTCTGCCTCATAGCGATCCATCACACCCCAGTAGCAGGGGAGATTAGTGATTTGCAGAAGATCTGGAACCAGGCAATGTATATAATCGATTTGTGTATGAACCCGATAGCACTCCTTAGATTTAGAGTGCTCAAATTCTTGGATCATAGCTCTGTCGGCTGTTACAGTTGTTACCTCTAAATCAGCGGCAGCAAAAGGAGATGATGAGGTTACAGGGGACACAATAACTTTATCAGCTGTGCCTAGGCAGTTCTGCAAAAGAAGCGGATTTTGTGGTTGCTGCTGTAGAAGGAGACGTTGTTGTTGCTGCTGTTGTTGCTGCTGCTGTTGCTGCTGCTGCTGTTGTTGTTGTTGTTGTTGTTGAAGGGTGGCACGATCATCTCCTGAAAGCTCATTCATACCGTGTGCCAACTTGGGCCCCAGCTTGTACAGTGGGTTTATTTGTGCAGTTACTTCAAAGGTATGAATCTGGGCATTGGGTGGCGGTTCCACACCTTGTTCAATGCTGATCCTGCGCCTTTCACGTAATCGATCGTCCTCATCTTCCATCAAGGAAGCCTGGACTGAGCTGCCAGCCGTTGCCCCACCCAGAGTGTCCAGAAAAGTTGGTTGGGTGATGGGAGCAGTGTGCTGCTTGATCAGGTACCACTTCTGCGCCAACTCCGAGTCTGCGGGGAAAGGGCAGCTGTCCAGCATGAGCTCACTGAGGTGAATTTTACGATGCGAAGAGACAGACGAGGACGAGCAGGAGGAGGTAGGGGGGCCCTGAGGTAAAGAGGTTGTGTAAGTTTTAATAGGAAAACACTGCCCCACCGCATCCTGGATCTTCTGTCGGAGGGAGCGACTCCCACCAGCTGGCTTGCCTTCTGCGGCACTACGTGCTGCTTCAGTCCCACCCGAATTTTTTCCAAGCTGCAGCTTGCCAGTTTCTGGGTCTTGCCATCTTGGTTCTCCAAAAGAGTTGGTAGACTCCGTGTTCCAGCACTGACAATCACTCATCAGCTCACCATATTCAAAGCCATCACTGGCAGGTCGCACCTGAGTTTCACTGTTGACG
The DNA here is from genome assembly GCA_026777985.1 of Mormyrops attenuatus. Classification (NCBI taxonomy): domain Eukaryota; kingdom Metazoa; phylum Chordata; class Actinopteri; order Osteoglossiformes; family Mormyridae; genus Mormyrops; species Mormyrops attenuatus. The sequence continues at coordinate 6,467,588 of JAODKC010000039.1, forward strand.
CTTCGCTCCTTTTTCTTAACCCTTACACTTTTGTTCCTCCAGCCAACATCTCGTCTATCCACTGAGCGGCTTTGTCTAACCTTGGGACGAGCACCTCTCTCCCTTTCTTTCTCAGCATCTTCTTTAGGTGACTGGGACATGATCACCTACTGCGTGTCGGGAAGGAACAAAACAGAGTTTAGTTTTTAACCTTGGATCAATAAAGTTACCACAAAAAAATGTAAGGGGCTCAAGCAACATTCCCTATATTCACCAATAATTTAGCTTCAAGACTCAAATACCTATAACAAATGCAATAGAAATAAGTATTTAAATCGTAAATTTGTATACCAAACATGTCAAGTTAAGATCTGACCAACTAATCATTAAAGTGTACTAACAATTTGCTTTTCCATATACTTGCTCACTCAAAGAGTGTATATGAATGCTTACCAGTACGTAACTAGACTGAAATAAGTCGAAGGCAAAATATTTGGACAAACTCTGTAAGCAGACTTGCTCTCTAGAAATATTTATCACATTTTCATTTCCTTGAGAGAAAAAATAACCCTTTTCCATGTTCCACTAAATGAAACAGCAAAAATAACGACAACTAAGTGTAATACGTAGAATAATTACATATTGTCACAAAAATACTATCTTGATAATACCTGTACCATTACAGCAAATCGGGGTGTAAGTAAAAACACATCCATTTCCCCTTCAAAGACACGGTAGCTGAATCAACAAAGAAAGTACCCAGGAAGGCTGGGAGGATCAGCCACCGACGGTGCGCCGTCAGCCCTCACTGACGCAACATTGCAGCCATACGTCGGTTAAATAGTGAAAAAATCGTGTTATATAATTTTCAAGAGCATAAAGTTTAAAGTATTCTGGTCTTTGGAGCTAAGATGTGAAATCCCTTTTGTGTCTAAACCGATGAAACGCTATGGAAACGCCTCCAAGCCGCGTCTGATGAATGCTGGATTTCATATGTAGCGAACGAGTTAACTTCGCTAGCCGCTAACGACAAGGTTGCGCTCATGTAGCATTTAAAGCTTTTGCGATACATTGTTTCCTTCTAATGACGTAAGGGTCCCGTTCAAATACTTTTACCGAAATAATAAAAAATATTAGCTTACCCTTTGTTTTAGGCTTGAAATACAATTTATGACAACAGAACAAATATCGTTTTAAAGAGACAGTAAGACGCACGGCTGTGAGGCTGATTGACCATAAGTAGTTTGCCCTCTGTTGTACGATGGGCCAAACTACACTAACGTGGTAGAAAAGAATCACGCGACCTTTTTTTTTCTGAAATTCGTGTTAGAAAAGGAGCTACGCCCCTGTACAAATGACAAAACTATATCATATATATTCGCAGGAAAACTAAATAAACAGCGCTATAGGTATACAACTCTCTTTGATGCCCTATATGTTGTATGTTAATCATACAATAAACCTGGTCATTTGAATAGGCATTTCGATGACAAGGAAATAATATATACTGTGTCCAAACAGAAGTCTGCGAACTAACTAACCTCCTTGCCAGGACTGTTCCTTCCTACTTCCAGGGCAGGGGGTTCCAAATGCGCGTGCATGCACGCGTGCCCTGCGTATGTCATTTGCATGTTCTCCCCGTGACACGATAGTTTCCGCCTACAGTCCAGGCGTGGGGTTATTCTAGCATCTCTAAACTGCTTGTGGCGTGCATGTGTGTAACATATATGTTTAAGTATTTTGGCTAAATCAATGCAGCACTAACACCATAATAACGTTCACTAGATTCCATACAAGGATCAAATCCAAGCCATAAAGCTGGTATTGTTCACACATTCTATATATTTTTGCTTTCATTTTATGTGCCTTCTTTTATTTTGGGATGTATTAAAATAAAGGGAATATTCAAATTACACTTTTGCTTCACTGAACTTTTCAACAATTAAGACATGGTAGCATGCAATGTATTATAAATGAATTATATACAAATGAAACACTACCAAAGCCAATTATATTGTTATATTTCAGCTTTTTTGCAGCTAAAATTGGCTCTTGGTCATTGTCTGAATTATGAATCGCATATATTTGTTTTTGCTCTTAGGTCCATACCTAGAAATTATTTTTTTTTTTTATATATATATATATATATCTCTCTCTCTCTCTCTCTCTCTCTCTGTTTGCGCATTCATCCAGAAGAGCATTTGTGAGGTTCGGCACTGATGTTGGCTCGCAATCTCCGTTCCAGTTCATTCTAAAGGTGTTTCAAAGGGTTGAGGTCAGAGTTCTGTGAGGCCAGTCAAGTCCTCCCATATCAAACTCACCCAACCATGTCTTTATGGACCTTGCTTTGAGCACTGGGGCACAGTGCCTTCCCCAAACTGTTTCCACAAAGTTGGAAGCATAGAATTATCCAAAATGTCCAGGTAAGCTGAAGCATTAGGAGTTCCCTTCCCTGGAACTAAGTGGCCTACCCCAACCCCTGAAAAACAGTCCCATGCCATTATCCCTCCTCCACCAAACTTTACAGTTGGCACAATGCAGTCAGGTAATGTTCTCCTGGCATCCGCCAAACCCAGACTCACCCATCAGACTGACAGAAAACCATGATTTATTATTCCACGGAACATACTTCCACTGCCCCAGAGTCCAGTGACAGTGTGCTTTACACCACCCCATCTGACGCTTGGCATTGCGCTTTGTGATGCGAGGCCCGAATGCCGCTGCTCGGCCATGGAAGTCCATTCCATGATGCTCCCAGTGCACAGTTTTTATGCTGGAGTCAATGCCAGAGTAAGTTTGGACTTCTGCAGTTATTCAGTCAAAAGAGCACTTGTGACTTAAGCCTTCTGTGCTTCAGCACTCAGCAACCCCTCTCTGTGATTGAGGCGTGTCCCAATACTTTTGTCCATATAGTGTATATACACAAACACAGCCAGAAGTTTGACGACACCGGCTTGGCATAGTTTAGCACTCATTGTCAAAAATTCATTCCTGAAACCAAGGGTATGCAAGCTTATGTCTTACCACTTCAACAAATGAACTTGCTCCTTGACGTTTTATCCCTCACAATTACTAAGGCAGCTCTAGCAGCCTGACGTCCCATGGTTTTGCTAAGTGGAAGGTCACTAACCTCGATATATTACAGGTTAGTGATTTTATACACACAAATTTTTTTTTATATATATATATATATATATATATATAAATAAAAATCTGTGCGTCTCTCACACAAGATATTTGCCAAAGCAATGTTACCTGCCATGTTGAACACAATACTTATCACAGGGCTCCCCAGTTCCGCTCCTGGAGCCTAGGATCCAACATAGTTTGCACATTTCCCTGTTTAAACACAGCTATGAAACCTGGCAATTAGCTTAAGATGAGTTTGTACTATATACACTATTGAGTGTAAATATTGAACATTACAGGTGATGAATACACTGGGATCAATTTATTCTAAAAAATGAAAATTACGCCAGAGAATGTACCGAACCTACAGTCTATGTGGTTTTGTATGTATTAACGACAAAAAGTGAACAGATTTATCCTTACCTTCACCAGAAGCTTAATACTACACATACGGGTAGGAAGTGTTCAGATGAAAAACTATTTTATTAAAAATTTATTTTAATTAACCTGAAGTGCATTTATTAGATTTTAAAAGCAAGACTCGGACGTCCATTCGTGGAAAAATGTGGAGCAAGTCAATATGTGACACCAATAAGAGCAGCAAGGAAGACAGTCCGAGTTCTCCAAGAAAGCAAATATGCCCAACACAGGCAGGCAGGTCACAGCTACATTCTCATGAAGGGTTTGGTCTTCTTGCACTATTTTTGTAAATAACAAAAAAAAAAAAAAAACATAAAACAGCCAGGACTAAGCAACAGCACCCTTAGACAGTACAAAAACAGACAAGTGCATTTACATGTCAGGTCTACTTATAGGCAGAGCTAGTCCTACATTCTCCTTACCAGAACAATACCAGGCTTTGGATTCATCAGCATCAGGACCAATGGGAAAATTAATGCTTATATACTTCTATGGTTGGCAAAACAAGATCACTGTTCATCAACAACCACTCAAATTCCTCTACAATTCCATTAAATGTATGGTGATGTTTATTTCTGCTATTCATTAATCATTTTATGCTCGACTGAACTTATCCGGAACAAGGAAGGTAACGGTAAAACTTACAGCTATGACAGGGATATAATTAAAATATGCCATTCAAAACAGCCTTTGCTGCCTGGGATGAGACGTGCACTCGAATGCGCCTCTACTGGATTAGCATATGGAAGATGGTTAATCCATTTAAATGTTTTACAAAAATATTTTAATCCCAATTACTCAGTATTGGTAACCAGTGCAAAACTGAATTCAGTGTAGTTGAAACACTTATGGAAACAGTCTTTAAGGGGAATGGACTGGGGAAAAAAAGGTACAGTATGTTTATATGAGTGAAGGTTTATACAGAACATAAAATGTTTGTGTTGTGGTTGACAAAGGATTTTCACAATATTACTCCACTATATATTTATCAAAACCTGCATTATTATTTAAAAATTGTTCCTAACATTTGTCTATGCACTGTTAATTCAAAATCTTCTTGAACAGGTAATAAGTTAATTACACCGATTCAAGTGTGCGAAACGAAAGAGAACGCACACCATTAAAAACAAAACACTATTTGCTTAAAGAAACCGAAGGGCTAATACATTTCTGAATGTAAGATGTAGCACCAAATCGCAGCAGAGCGACCCTCTTTCTGCTGAAGCTCGTTCACAGTGATTTTAATGTTAGCCTCGTGCCCTGTGTGGCCTGTGATGGGCTCCAGGCCCGCGCAACCGCAGCCAGGGTGAGCAGCTACAAGTTGGATGTTCACTAACATGCTTAGCGGATGTTACTAGTGACCCCTCACCACCAACATGCCATTTTGGAAGGGCTTCCAGTAGAACGTTAGGGTTAATTAATTATGCACTGTCCCTCAATGCAATATTTCGTTCATAAAATTATCTGGTGTTAAGCAAGTCTTTTGCACACTACAGTGTGCCATTTAAGTAGCTCTAGTATTGTTAAACTAATTACAATATTGCAATTGTTAGACATTATGATATTCGTGCAATGAATACACACGACTTACAATTGCATCTGTATGAACAATTAGTGAAGGAACAATGCATTTTCTTTTTTTGGAATTATTGCTGTACCTCACAAGATTCCAGTCAGACGGTTGGCACACGAGTGAGGCTGCTTGGCGAGAAAAAGATGCACGGCATACCCGTGCCAAGATGCATAGATCCTACAGGTCAAAATCAGACCATTTAAGATAGCATTGTACTACCAAATATTATATAACATTAATATTTATGTATGATTTCATGTGACCCAAATCATTTTCAGTATTGTTCCTGTAAGGCATCGTCTACAAGTTTTTGAAATCTTCTGGCAAGCCCCCAAAATATTTCAATTCAACTGTTCACAGCCAACTTGGAAAATAGCCAAAATCGTGAATGTCAAGACAATGTCAAATTTGCAAACCTGGAGGAGGGACTGTACTTTGTGTGGTATGGTTTGATATGGATAAATGCTTTATAGAAACTAAAAAAAATGGATTAATATTTGTTTAGGCCTCACCATCAAAATTGAACAAATATGCCATTAACCATAGCGCTGACCATAAGCGGTCAGCAGCCCTTGTAGGAGTGATGTCCAGGTGCCCACTGTGAAAATCTCCATCTATTTAGCTAGTGCTCAAGTAAAAGTCTTCAGACTCCAAAGTATGATGCTCTGCAACCGGCCAACTCACTCATAATGCAAAAATATAAGCCAATATGCCTGAGAACCTAAGCCTCCCTGCCTCCAATAAAGTGCTTTTTTAATTCATGCTGATATTGGAAAAGGTGTCTGACAGTTTAATATGAGCACTCAATATTGCATGGAAGAAAAAAAAAATTAAATAAAAATCACACTACACTTAATCAGTGTATTAAATGAGAGCAGCAAAATTGAGCATTACCGGAACAGAGGCATAATCAAATTCATACACTGCATGTCAGATGATAACTTTGGTGATTAAACTGGGGCCTGAAGTCAATTTTTAAAAAAAAAAAAAAAATCACAGTGCACAAGACCTGGGGACACCCTGGGTGGGAGACTGGTCCACGGCAGGGTGTGCACAATCATACAGTACAGTTAGGGGCCAATTAGCCCAACTGCATGTCTTTGAATAGCAGGAGGAAATCCAAAGTACCAAAAGGAAATCTGGTGAAATGGGGAGAACAAACACAGACTTAGAAGGAGAGATTTGGACTTCCAACCCAGGAGGTGCGAGACAAAATATGCTACCCACTGAGTTACCATGCCACCCAGGGGACCTGGAAGCTCAATCCTAAATGCAGAATCATTTTTTTAAAAATAAAATAAAAAAAAATAAAAAAAACACAGACAAGAGGAGGTAATGGGATGTCTACAACACAAGTACGGTCCCCACTTCTACAATACCAGAAATTTGTAATCTTGTTTGCACCTTGATTCAATTCAAGCTTGTAAGTTGCCTTTGGTTTGACACAGAAATTAGTTGGTCTGAGTTGGTCCTGCTGTTTCATCACACGGCAGTCAAGGACCTACAAAGATCCACATCTGCCCAGAATAAGTCGCTGGAAGATGGATGTATGGAACCACAATGATAATCCCACATGATGAACCCCTCGGGCCGGGGAAATTACATGGCATAATCCTTAAGTTGTGCAACATTAATCAAAAACAGGTGGGCCAACTACAGATTGATCATGTTATATTTTTTTCCACAATCAATATTCACTTTAGCAGAAGTGCTTGGTAATACATTTAAGCCTATGATATATGAAAAAAACGGGTTTCTTTACACAGTGTTCTGTATGGTACCAATTCAAGTTTAAAAAGGACAAAAATTTTGCACTGCTTTTGCTGAATAGGCCCCCTAAGAGGAAGAAAACATGCCGTTTTATATATTTCACATTATAAGGCAGTACAGACAGCAAAACCTAGAGTTACTCTGCATTTTCCTGTAACTGAGATTCTCTTGTGACAGTCAATCGCACAATTTTTTTTTTTTTACATTTGCATATTTTGATTAAGAGCTTAATGTAAATTAAGCATTTCAATGGGATTTCTGCACTTGGGAGTGAATCAGTTTAGCTTATGCAGCCAAGCCTTGGGTCACATTGCAGATCAGTATAACACAAAAGCATTCAATGCACATTCAATTACCACGACCCTCTTTATCATCTGTTGCATGATGGGGGGGGAACGCAGCCTACAATGACACAGATAATATTCACACGATTTGCTGTCATCCCCAGAAGAACCTATAGAGTTTTCAAAGAGGGAAGCTATATATGACAAAGCCTCATTAGAATGGTGTAACACGCAAATGGACATGCCAAACCACCTCAAGACCAGTAGGCTGGGCTGTTTCTGATGCGTTTACATGTAAATATCTCAATCATTAAAGAACAGGTTAATACATATTTACTATACGAATTGAGAATGATATTGTGTAATCTTCCTTAAATGCTATACGGACGATTAAAAGAAAAAAAAAGAAAAAAAGAGTGCCATTACTTGTTGCTTAGATAACTTGCCTTTTTCAGATTCAGTTGTGGTTGAGATAATTCTCAGTCTTCTTGGGGTAAAACTCATAAGCCATAGGCTATAAAGATGATGCAAATACAAAGAATTACATTTAAATGTTAACACCAACCATGTTTGCGAAATAGGTGCTCAGGCAATAACTGATACAGTCCTGGCTAGAATAAAACAGCTGCTTTTCAGTCATTAACTGCAAAAGAGATGGGGTCAGACAGAATCATTAGTATTTATTTAGCTTCTTTAAAATAAAAGTGCATGTCACCATCCTGGCATTTCAAAGGCTACCAACATCCAAATCCCTCTTCTCCGTGATTCTACATTTAACAGTCCTTATTCAAAAGGTTAATTAAAGCAAATTGTCTGCATATTAGTTTTTATTAACAATTTAGTTAACTGCCAGGTACCAAGTTAACAGGGGCTGCATCAGCGAAGATCTTGCCATCTGGAAATTTCCAGCCTGCACCATGGCTGCGTGTCTAACAACTGCCTTTTTGCAAGGGTAATGAATTGCCCTGTGTTTGGACTGAAGCTGAGATGAACTGGGAAGAAGCAAAGGGTAGTGCCCGCTGGGAGAGCACCGACCCCCCCAGTCAGCTCTTAGTTCCGGTTACAGCAGCTGGACAATAACAGCCCACTACAGACCTGCCATCTGTCCCTTTTTTTTTTTTTTTTTTTGAGCGGTTTGGAAAACTAGCCCTCTTAGCATTAAAAACCTTGCATCTCTCTCTCCTGCTTAATAACATAGTAATCTGTATTTGTAATAAACCTCAGTTAAGTATATTAAAGTACAAAAATATTAGCACATATACACAGTTTGTGTCTTTTTTTTTGTAGTGACCATTTTGTTTGTTTTTTTTTTTTTAACGTCAAGTTTTAGCCTAGGCTCAAAGAGCCAGGACTTCATTATAAAGTGTATTTTCCATTTTCATATTGTCGATGTTCGGTCCATGCCATCTGTGGAAGAGGGAAAAAAAAAAAAAAAGAAGACAAATATGCATCTTAAATCATCCTTACATAAGCCAATAAAAACTATGACCGCAGTCATGTTACCCAATTTATGAACAAATTAGTTATTTGTACGCAGTGCACAAAATGGTAAACTATATTTTAATCAAGCTAACAATTTTCCTTGGGAAAATCAAATATGTGCCGATAGGTATAGCAGCTATATTCATTCTTAAATTTGCAGTTATACAGGCACGAGTCACTAAACGGCAGGGACACGGTTTTCAGAAATGCGTAGTCAGACGATTGTGTTATTGTAGGAACATCGTAGCCTAGATGGTATAGCCTACTACACACCTAGGCTATATTGTATAGCCAAAATAACAAAAACACACTACAATTAATAATAAATGATGGTTACTGGTTTATGTATTATGTACTGTACATAATTGAATGTGCTGAACTTTCATATGACAGACAGCGCAATAGGTTTGTTCACACCAGCATCACCACAAACACGTGCGTAATGCACTGCACTACATTACTAGGCTCCATTATAATCTTATGGGACCCACTGCTATATTAAATTTGCCATTGTTTGGTCCACTGTTGACCATTGTCATATACATTGTAGATGTTCACGTACACCACTGTAAATAAATATGGCATTATATAGATCATATGTCACTTAATATGCACATGTAGTCCTTAGGTAGTATGAGACTATAAATCACACTTCAGCAGCAAGACTTACCCCCCAAGGCATGCTCTGTCATACTGAGGCACAGGGACTCCAAAGTGGGGTTGATCTCTAGGTCAGTCCCTGCAACTTGGCATTCTGCACACAGGGAATGGAGGCGGGGCCAGTCAACCACAGCAGGAGCAGCCAAGTTACCCCAGACACTTGCTTTCTAGATCAGTGTTTCCCAATCCTGTCCTCGGGGACACGCTTTGCTCTCGACCAGACAGTCCACATTTGGAGCTGGGAGGGAGCAAAACCATGGACTGTCCGTGGGTCCCCAAGGACCGGACTGGGAAACACTATTCTAGATACTGACTCACCAGACTGTTGGTACAGGAGCATGGTCTGTGGTGAAGTGTGGACAGGCAGCGAGTAGGTCCTCTGTACAGAACTGCGACTCTGACTTGGCATACTGTTACTGCCACTTGGGTTGGAAAACCATAGATTCTGCAAGAACGACATGTCAACGCATAATTCTTTAAGGGAGACTTGCTGTTTTACAGCACGTACTACAGGCACTATATTAGCCTGATATTCACATTTTAAAACAGGACTGAACAATGCAGTAAAGCAGTGTTTCCCAACTCAGTCCTCGGGGAACCCCGGACAGTCCATGTTTTTGCTTCCTCTCAGCTCCCAGTGCACCTGTACCAGGTATTCGGTGTTCCTGATTGGCTGGGAGGGAGCAAAAACGTGGACTGTCCAGGGTTCCCCGAGGACTGGGTTGGGAAACACTGCAGTAAAGAATACGTAACCTAACACTGTTGTTGGCATTAAATGTTGCAGGTATTTTACGGAAAAAGGAATTACGCTAACAGTGTTCAGTCCGAACACTCGTCACTCTTCATGACAAACACGTATTAAATATAGCAGCTTATCGGCTGCAAAACCAACCTGCCGGCCTTGAGCAGCCAACGCAGGGCCGGTCAGAGTATGACGCGGTGATGCAGACCCGATGCTGCCAGGGTTTATGAGCCCCAATCTGCCGGGGGCCACGCCACGGGGGGGCATCTGAAACTGCTTCTGACCCCTTCGCCCCAGCCCCCCTCCCACAGAGCCTGCTGTGGGAAGCGAGTTTGACCCATATGCCCAGCTGAAAGGAAGACAGTGAATCATAATACGCACCATGGATCACATGCGCCTCTACAGTATACAGTACCAGTCAAACGTTTGGACACGCCTACCCATAAAAAGCTTTATTTGTACTATTTTCAAGTTATAATTATAAAAAGACAAAACTATAAAATAACATATGGTATAATGCGGCAAAAAAAAAAAAAAAATTTTTTAAAATATTGGGGGAAAAAAATAGTTTCCTTTCCTCAGACGGTAAAAATGTGCCAAAGGAGATTCAATAACCCATGGGAAGACCATTAAAAGTACTGAAAAAAATACTTAAATTCGGGCTACCCAGGTACGTAATATATTGCTGCAAAAATCATTTTCCTTAAAATGTAACCTGGAAGGAGAATTCCATGACTGATGTACGATATTCCATTTGGGACAAAAAAATAAATAAATAAATCACCAAAACAAATGAGGGACAGGTCAAATTACTCCATGGGTGTGACGTTCACATTCATATATTAAATATATCATATATTAAATTATACCGTCATGTTCTCCACTGAAAAGCAGCAGCTCACCCTTTTTGCCGGTACACAGGTATGTCCAGCATTGATTTTCTAGGAAACAAACGCAGCAGCTTCAACACCTGCTGCTTCCATGACGACAGCCTCTTCTTCTGGGTGTCTGTGAAGGCCTGCAAGAAGGCAGGGGGCCGTTTATACAGACAAACCCAGCAAAATTACACTCCAGCGCTCCACCTTCCACAGAAGGAAGGAACCATCTTTGAGAATCAATATCTGAACTAACAGCAACTGTGACATAACTTGTCCTTTTTTTGAGGAATAAGTGATAAATTATCTGACATTTAATTACACATAGTAATATTAAAAACAGTTTAAAAGCTGGATGAGGGCGTGGGGCTGAACGATTTTGGAAGAAGTTCACATCGCGATATTTATAAATCTAAAATTTTACAAAAAAGTTTACCCAAACTATAGCCAAACAGAACTTAACAAGTACCAGTAGAGTCTTTCAAATAAGTTTCGCTGCAAGTTGTACTAACAGACAATAGTTTCAACAAATCACTTGCTTTGGCTCAATATTGTCTCTAAGGAATCCAAAATATTTCCATACGGCAGAAGGCAACTGTCTTTTAGTGACCATTTCTTGTTCACTTTTCTCCTCCTCACTCAATCTGTTCTATATTTCTCACAAACTCACAATATCTATGAGCAGAGGTGGACATTTCAAGTCCAGAAAATAAAAATCCGGACCAGGATTTTGTTTCAACCAACCAGCTGAGCTAAGGAGTCACAGTCAAATAGTACTTAAAGTGGTTGGTTGAAACAAAATCCTGGTCTGGATTTTTACTTTCTGCATCTGAAATCAATGTCTATGAGTGAATCTAACAGCAAGGACGAAAATTAATATGATTGGCAAAGAGCGTGCTTGGAGCTCAGCAACTAATCTAATTTTGAAAAGCAACCATCAGTAAAATTACAGAGCATAACATGCGATGTCGATACTGGCATTGCTCATCATGTAGGTCTATTAACTATCAATAAAACGAAAGCCTCACCTCATGCATCAGACACTTCTCAATAAGCTGAAGGTAGCAACTGATGTTTTCTTCATCAGGCCTTGATACTAGAAGCTGGGTGCACACTGCAGAAGGACCATTACCCAGAACCCCACAGAGAAAAGTCAGGAACGGCAGCACAGAGCCTACCGCACTCAACTGCGGTCAAACATTGTAAACAAGCTACATAATAATTAGCTATCACTAAAGGCTAATGATGCGAGGAGCATCAGGCTAAGGGACTAACAAAAGTGATCTCAAAAAAGCATGAAGATAATCAACATTTTCTGAAACAAAAAGGATGGGTATATGAATAAAGAAACCATGATAATTTTACCACTGTAAAATAGGCCAGGTCACCAAACAACCAAGCTCTCATGTAATTATCTAGATAGTTCAGACTATGACAAAAAAACTTTCCTTTTAATATTATAGCAGAGAGCTTAACTGAGAATAAAGAGCTCCCGATTCACAGTTTATGGCCGTGCCTGTAGGCAGAGTGGTGACATTACTATACAGTCATTGACTTCCTGAGACCCACCTTTTCCCATTACACGAGTGAACTGGCCGGCAATATCCCCATCGGAAATGGGTGCGACTGTGGACTCCCCGTCACAGGCCGGAGGATTGTTAGACTGAAAGCCTTCCGCAGCAGCATCCTTGTCCTCAGAAGTCTTGGAGCCCTTCTCCGACGGTGTCGCTTTTGTCTCGGCCTCTTTCTGGGCAGTGACAGGTGCACTGTAGGCCTTAATGGGCGTGATGATGATCTGCTGAAGCTCCTGCAATGCACTGCGAAGGTTGCCTCCATCCAAGATGTCCTGCAGAGGACCACACGGAGAGATGATCACACATCTCATAGCCGGAACTCACAGAAAACCTGTTAATAAAGCCTAACTTTCTGAAGAAGCTAAATAGACTAATGCTGAAACAAACTAGAGCAAAACCGAATTTCCATACATGCTTTTTGTTCATCAGATATAGCGCCTTTCCTCATCCTTTACAATGTGGTTTTCATGGGCAAGATAAAGGTACCATGAGGTTAAAACTAAGAATGACTATTTCAGTGTTACAGGTGTCATCTTCTCAGCTTCATCTGAGCCTGACCTCCAGCACACTCAGACAATTTCCTAAAGCAGATGGAATAAGACAGCACAGTTTTCTACTAAAAAGGGTAAGTTGTCATCTAGTGAGGGGGAAGAAATACTCATAGTAGATTATATAAGTGTTATTAATGACTAATGGAAAGTGAGAATGATAAAATGATGGGGTCAGTTGTAGCACTTCTGTCAGCATGTCCCCCTGGCATCTAGAAAGTTCCTTATCTTATCTTGTGGTGGTAAAACTGTGTTGGTGGCAGAGTTCTCCATTTACCAGCTCTTCAGACACCAAATTAGAACTTGACACAATAAATTCTCAGCAGAAAGGGACAGCTCATCCTGGAATGAGCCAGCTTTTGCGGTTGGTGCCCCAAGGCTGTGGAACAGTCTGTACATGGACAACGGGTCAGCCAGCAGTGTGGGCTCTTTTAAATGGCATCTGAATTTTTTTCTGTCCAGACATTTTACTGATGTTTGAATACCTTTGCTCTATTTACTGGGAACACTGTGACATTTGTTCTGGAAAGGTGCTACATAAACTACTTAGAAGAATGAACTGCATTTAAATGCTTCAAGTAATAAAAATGCATTTATAAACAACCCATTTTGAATTGCAACATGCATTCTGTTTATCATTATTTGAATGACACAATGTATTCAACCACTATCTCAATTAAGGCTGATTAATCAATAGCCGAGTTCAAATTCAAGGCTAAATTTAACTTATAAAAATAATTAAACATTTATTTTTCTGGATTTTCCTAGACAAGGTCATGCATAAAGATTCCAGTGAGGACTCCAAAACAAATAATTTCCTTTTTTCCTAAAGATGCATTTAAATGCACCACTAATAACTTTCATGAACGTCTCTGATGCATCTCTCACAAAACAAAGTCCACATTGCTAAAGCTTTACAGCTGTGATGACTGCTATTCAGAGGGAAAGGTTTAATAAGTTCACTTGGGGATAGATCTGCCTAAAGTGCAAAGAACCTCAACTCAGGTTTGCTGAGGGAATGACAGGGGCTGATGTATTACACACTCGGATTTCATGCTCAGTCCACTGTATTTTGAGTAACCACACACAGATGTGCCCAACAATGGAAGAGGGAACACTGAAAATAAACAAACACTCTTGAACTGTATCCAAATGGACATGCGTCTTACCTTCTCTAAGGACTTAAGAACACTCTGTCTCTCTCGCAGCTTCTGGATGCTTAAGGCGATTTTATGGCGGGCCCCCTTTGTGACATTCTGCAGAGGAAAAACATGTTTCCCCTCATAAATCTGGAAAATTTGTGTTTACCACTGATCTTTTGTTTAGAGAGTATATACTGAATTTCACCCTTTTGCAAAAGAAATCTTCAGGACGCAATTACAACTGCAGGTAGCAGGGACGCGGCACACGTTGTGTGAGAGTCACAACATCAAATGCTGAGACAACTTTGCTGTACCCTTGAACGTCAGCGGGTAATTTTTGATTCTGCTCCTTTATCTCAACATAGAGCTGCAATATTTTAAAACCGACTGAGCAAAGACCTCTAAGGATTCCATTTCCAACAAAGTGCTAGCTATACATTTCATTTTACTTATTTTGCCTCTACTCTTGCAATTTCATCTCATGACTATCTAGGGCTTAAGCAAAACATTTTTGCTGTTCTGCTTAGTTGTATATAGGTTTCTAATGCAGAGCTCTTTAGACAAAATATGTCGCCTAAACTTCTATAGCCAAGCAAATATACAATCTTGAAATCGAGTGGCCTTTCATTTTATGCAGAACTTAAATATTTTAAGTTCAATCATATACTTCTGTCAGCTGTCAATTTCAAATCGAAAAAAAGCTAGACTGCCTTCTGAAAGATGTTATACCTTACAATCATGATTTATTTTAAAACAGCTTTTGGTTTCTGCATTCAATTCCCATTTTCATATTTGCTTATCGGAGGTCATCCTACCAGAAGGCACTTCACCTTATACATTTTCTGTAGTGTTACCTTTCATAATAACCCAGTTTAGCCTTTGGGGAAAAGGCCTTTATCGGCTTGAATTCATGAGAATGAGTACTGTATAGTCAGTATGGGCATTTAGACCACCACATGAATTGTATAAATTGTTCGAAATTATTTTTCAAATCAGACATACATTGAAAGGTCCCAAAGGTCCCGATTAGACACCCCAGTAATATATAGCTCAAGAAGAACAGAGACGTCCCCTCACCTGTGACTCCAGATGTTGCTCAGTCAAGATCATCATCTCTTCATAGGTAATCTGGGAGAAAAGGGCGGCGTATTTGTGTAGACGGAGGCTCTTCAGCCATGCGGGCACATCTGTGTGGGGATGCAGCAGTTACTCAGGTCTAAACATCCTTTCTTCCCTTACAAGCGAACTGAAGTGAATATCTTGTGTATTCAGTCCTACTGTTCTTGTTTCCACTTACTATACAACACAGAGTTTTGTTTCTACTAACCAAACCGAATTATCCAGCCTCTCCAGTAACCCACTGTCGCAGCCCTAAACAACCTTCCTCCAGGGGAGCCAAATGAAGATGATACATTTATTTATTTTCAATATCAGAGTGGTAAAACGTGAACCTAAAGCATGATTAATATTCTGTTTAGCTGCTCTCTCTATTCCAATTTCAGGAACTTAATCATTCGTTAATCAATTGTTCAAAAGCTGGTTACTAATCCTCAGGGTCTAGACACAATACACCTATACATCAATGTAGACTTTTTAAACATTTATTTTAAATGTAGAGCTGCAGCTAACAATCTCAGACAAAATAACGACCCTTAAGAACGCAATGCACTACAAACAAGATTTTTTTATACATCTGATTTTTAAAATTGACAACTGGTTACATGTAATAGCATATCTTCTAAGACATGCAATGAAGGATATCCAGCTAATGCAGCTATAGAGATGATCTGAGACTTAGGGTCTCAAAAGCGGATGTGAATCATTCAAGCTAATTTCACTTAATTACATGGCTTGTCAAGTTTCTTTCATGAAGCGGGATATTTCCACAGCAAAATTTTAAAGAGCTTTTTAAGTCTACTTTAGAATCAATCAATCTTCAAGCAACAACATACTTTTCGAATTTCACCCATTTAAGCCGGTCCTTTGGCCAGAAGTGAAGAACCAGTAATTATAGCTTTAGTAATATCAATGAATTTCAATGTATTCATCTTTAAAACAAATTAATCAGGTGTATAGTTTTCCCTGTGTGATACAACGGCTCTGAAAAAAACTTAAAGCATACGTTCTTCAGAAAAATTCCACAAACATTCTAATGCAAAAAAAAAATATATATATATATATCTCAGTAGTCAGCAAATGAAAAGATTGCTGATGAAGAGACTGTAGAGGAAGAAGTAGCTTTTAAACCAGTGATAATTTGTCCGACATTACTGAACCCCATTCCAAATCAGTGAGCGACTGGAGTAGATTTCGCTGCTGAACCTGCATTTGTCTGACAAATTATCTTCATAATTTTGATTTGTGGAAGTCAACCATTTAAAATTGTTTAAAACACAGAAGCACTTACAGCTTTCAGTCAAAACAATGGACGAATAGTACATAAGAGTTCTTATACGTGTGGAAAATGAAAGATGTTGGTAACGTTGACTGGGGTGAGTAATCTCCGAGGTCTACGAGTCTTCATATCCACTATTGCAGTATGTACACCCCTCTGTTCTGTGTAGCTTGTCACTCTGGCTTGTCAAACAAGCTCAAACAGTTGCGTTTATGCTCCACTATGCAAAACATCCTGTAAAATCTAGCCAAACAGTGGTCAAGAAACGACCCTCTCCTTTCCAGAGTTGTTTCCAGTTAGCTCTCCTTATTGTAAGCTCGAACCTAACAGAATACTTTTTTGATATCTTCCAACATTAAAACATGTGCTAGTAGACCCATTCAGGACTACAAAATGTTCATAGAAAGATATGAATAAAAGAGAACGCTTGAATTTTATTTAGCTACTGTATGTGGGAGAGTTCTATAAAATGGTTGACTACCCATATACAAACCTGGGTTACACCTTAGAGATATTCAGCTCTGCACTGAAATGTAGCTGCTTCAGTGAAGTGCACTGTTATAGAACTTGATATTTAAAGTGTGAATTCTTAATCTTGTTTATTTGGACGTTTTTAGTTCAGCAGAATTGTAAAAGTGAGACATACTTATACACAGCGAAAATGTAGATACATGGGTACATCAAAATTTATGTTTATGTAACTGATAAATCCATCCTCACGCAATTTAGCAGATGCGCGACTCCAAGTTCCCCACCCTTTCAAAAAGCAGTTACCTTTCATTCCACTACCCTCCTCTTGGAAAGTGTTACGAGTGGTAACCTGGTCTTCAGTTTGCTCACTACCAGAAGACGCGACACTGCTCTGGGGGGACAAGGGGGCGTGGTCCGTGGGCCCAATGACTGGCCGCCCCCCGCTTTCTTCTTGGCCATGCCATTCTGTACTACAAGCTTGTGGGCTGGAGGGGACCAGGGACATGGACCTCTTCAGTGGACTGGGGTGAATCTGCTTAGACAACACTGCTTGTAGAGGGAGAAAAAGCAAGCGTCACTTTACCAATTAACGGTCATCTAAATTTATTATGATATAATCATGACACCTCAAACCGGAATTGTTTTTCTCCCTCGATATATTAAGAAGTCAAAGGAAAAACATTTATACCTAATGAATCGCTAAAGTTTAGATTTGGCAAAATCAAACGAATTTTTTTTTTTCCTATCTAAAAATAATTCACATACTAATGATAAAGACCGAAAGAACAAGCTTGATTAACTTCTGAAAATACAGAGCGGAAAGTAGAAGTTTTAATTTAATTGAGTATGCTCATTTCCTGAAATGTCTCTTGGTTTAAACTAATTTACACCATTTCATACTGGTGTTCATTTAGAAAAAAATATTCCTTTAAATTAATCTGTTAAATTGCAAAAAAACAAAACAAAAAAGAGCATCAACTAAAACACCCGATATAAAACACCATTAATATTAAACTGACATTATACCGGTATGAAAATTCCAGGCAAACCCCACCCTTCTCAGGGGCTAAAGTATAGCTGTGGTTTAAGCAACTGATCCAAAAGAGCATCAAAAAGTTAAATATTGTACATTTTGGTTGTTCCCTTTGGATTACTGTAAAAACCATTTTAAACTGGCTTTAAATGGTTTTAGTGGATAAATATACATATGCAAAGATCTGGTTGCAGAGATATTTCAGTAATTTTAGTCTCTGTTTGCCTGGAGGGCAGGTGTTCCTGATCAATTAGCAAACACAGTACACATTTCAAAGTCCTTCTCTGCCAATTATTCAGTACATTAAAACTTATATGTCACTGTTATTTCATACAAAGAACCTTAACTTTAAATTGAGTAATTTCACAGAGGCATATACCATTAGGTATTGGAGACTTGTATTCTACAGTTATCCATGGATTTTCTTTTATTCAAACAGTTTTAGGTCATGTAACATATGTACCTCTCAAGCCTACATTTCAATGACAATACTTCTAAAATAGGACAGTGGTATTTTACTCATACCCATAGGGAAATGGTCTTTTTGCCCAATCCCCATCATGTTCTGCATGAGACACGGACACACATACAGGTGAGAGTAAGTGTCGGGGGTCATGGTGCAGGGCTGGTTAGTGTTCACAGCCCCTAGAGCAACTGCGGTTAAGCGCCGAACTCAAGGGCCTAATGATGGTAGCACTCTGGTGGCCACGGGATTGGAATCAACAACCTTCTGTCTAGGAGCACAGGACCCAAACCCACAAAACACACCAGCCCAAAAACCGTGGTTGCAATCATATTTAGAAAAATCATTCTGCGATTAAACTACAAATACTGCCCCCTACTTGTAAATATTTATACAATCCACATGGAGATCAAGAGGTCAATTGCATGCAGAGATAATCCCACATCCTATCACGCAGAGACGGTATCTCACCTGTGTTGGTGCCGGTGCAGACGCTGTTGATTGGAGAGGGCACTCCGCTTGGCCCATGAAAACTCAGGTGTCCATTCTGGCTTCCTGAGGAGGAGCTGGAGGTGTGCTTACCCTGCCAAGCATGACCAGGGTCTGAGGCCTCTGAACCGACCCACTCGTCAGAGCCTTGGCGGGAGTGATAGGGACCAACGGGCGGCCGCATGGGCACGTAGCCAGTAGACAGATGCTCCTCCAGATGGTTCAGCCACATGGCCAAGGAAGTGCGGTCCTCAAGACTGGTGGCAGGGTGGATGAGGGCGTACGAAAGGAGCTGCCTGCTCTCCTCCACAAACAGACTGCTCTCAATGGTGTGACTCAGCACCTTTTGGAGAAGCTTCATGTACTCACATTTGGCTTCACTGTTCCTTGGCTGCAGCAAGGGTAGGTGGGATAGTAACAAGGAAACCACCTTCTCTGTGGGTTCATGATGCCACTGGCTGACAATAGCTGTTTCAAATGAAGGGAAAATGAGACACAAGATACTAATGAATATTTAGTTAATATCTGCAAAAATAAATACCGTTAAAAAAATGTTTCTAAACATGCACAGACCTGGACTTTAAATTTCAGATTTCTGCTGTGTTGAGATCAAACGCCATGGGCAAATATGACATTAATTTGCCCTCAATAAATCCCAGCAAGACATTCACAATGATCACATCATACAAGGACTCAGTAATTTAAAATTATAAATAAACACCTAACACTTAAACTTTGTCGTCTCTTGATACAACCTCCCATTCCACTTACCACATCAACCAACACATGCCATGGGTCTCAGGTTTACTGCTGTGCGTGACGGGACCTTGCGATCTATTCAACTGATGTAAAATAGTGGGACGCGAGAAATTACATAGACCATATTTTGGATTGGGCTGTGGTAGCCTGGATTGGCCCTGATTCTGATCTTTCATAGTGACTCGGGACTGCGCCGTACAATAGATGTTCTCTATTACGTGGTACAATAAAAAATGAACATAACGATATAGTACCATCATACATGTCTATGAAAATGCTTTCCTGTTTCTAAAATAACCACAGGCATGTCATGGAAGACTGGAAAATTTCACAGGACATAAAAATTGGAATTCCATTTTGCTACAAATTTAAATAAAATTCCAGCATTTCTACTGAAGTGATAAGATACATGCAAACACCTAAAATACAATAAATCATTAGCACTGTGCTGAAACAGAGCCTCCAGTCACAAAGAATGCCATGTAGGTCAGTCAAAATTCCCAAAAAGCTCAACATTTATACACATAATTTTACAAATTAATACACATGCCTAAGAATGGCCTGCAGTGTACTGGTATTCCATTCGGTATTCCAGAATTTCCCCCTTGGATAAAGTTCATCTTATTTTAACTTTTAAGATATACTTCTCTTTACACCAAACTTATCCAAACCTAATTTGGGTAAAAGGGTGGTCCCACCTACTGACCAATAATAACCTTCCCTTACATTATTATACGCTCACCTTCTATTTATTTAACTAAACTTCCACAACTGGTTCATTTAAATGTTTATGGAACACATCACTTAGGCAGGACCATGTAAGAGGCATTTGTCTTAGCAGAGTGGGCAATTAGAAAACAAAACCTGAAAATACAAACATTCAATAAAGCCAGGAAATCGATCTTACAAGTCTTACTGAATAGTTAGGTAACATGTTAATCCACAGATTGCCTGTGTCTTTCTCTGCCTCTCTCTTACATACACAGAGACAGACATTTTCCCCAAGCACTCGTCCTTCCTCTAGCAGAGGACCACTAACAGTATGCCTCAAAATGGGTCTGACTGCAGCTCAAGGGAGGTGCCTGGCAGAATGCAGGATGATACAGACTCCGAGGAATCTGTGCGCACATTCCAGGCAAGCAATCTACAACCAAAAATGTGTGGGTCTAGGGTGAAAACCTGGGCGTAACCATGCACAGAAGCACTATTGAAGACACAGGTTAGTAACAAATACTAAGAACGACCAAGCAAAACTCATTTTAGAATTTAGTGTTTACTGATTGTCATTGACGACACCACAGCACACAACAACAAAATGTGTTCTCTGCATTGAACCCATATGTGACATCGTGACATAGCAGGGGGCAGCTAATTCAGCGCCCGGGGAGCAGTGCTTGGGGGCGGTACCTTGCTCAGGGTACCTCAGTGGTGCCTTGCTGGTCGGGTATTCGAACCTGCAATCTTTCAATTACAAGTGCGTGTCCCTAACCATTAAGCCACCACTGCCCGCTATTTTAAGTATGCAACAGCTCAAATAGACATTTCTGAGGTAATACTTTGCTTCAGAGTAACAAGTTACTGATATGACCGCCATCCATCACCACTTGCCCAATACAGGATCACCATGAACATTTCCCACGAGTTCAGAGGCACCACTATTAAAAAAGATTAACTCTTTAGGTGTGTATCTACTTTCAACAACAAGCCATTTAACACAGTTTTAACATTTCTGTGGTGGTTAACAACCATTATACAGGCAGTCCCCAGGCTACCAATGAGCTCTGTTCCCCAAGTCTGTATAAGTCGAATTTGCAGGTAAGTCGGAAAAATTACGACACAGAGTACATTGTTACTATTAATAATAATAATAATAATAATAATAATAATGTAGTGATAAAAGGAACAACATATTCACCGAGCCAATGAACAGATGAAACCCACAATGTTTCACAAGTATCACAAACTAGTGTGAGCAGTCGTTATTATAAACCATTGTATTTAACCTGAATTTTCAATAGACAATCGGACGTTCTTCACCCAGGGACTGCTGGCTAAAGAATTTTGCTTGGCATCAACAAAACCAAACCAAGAGTCAAAACTATGAGAGAGCTACCACTGGAATATACAGGGCAGCTCTGAAGCAGACAGCAGTGAGGCACTCCACAGTCCACATGAGTAATCAATTTATATTTAGACAACAGCACAGAGTAGAGCAATCTTACAGCAGGAAAAAGGTGATGTGTGCAAACCTAATTACTGTAATAAATATACAATAAAAAACACTCGCGCTCTCTTATATACATGCAGAGAGACGCGTCACGACCGTGTCTCCGGGGCCCCCACTCATCTGTTGCTCCACCTGGCTGACAGGTGTACAGGTTACAGCACCAAGGACAGCAGCCAACTGTCAGGATTCCACACTAGAGTGAAAACCACTGATTAGGGATGAAGGCCCAGCACAGAGAGAGAAGGCACAACAATAAAACCGGCATCCTTGGAACATTAGGGGAGTCTGATTGGACCAGCAAAACCTGTACAGTGGAGAAGCCAGCCCGAACCCAGACTTCAGGGAGAGAACAGCCATACAGTAGACTGCAGTCATTCCCCTTTCTAAAGCCATATTAAGCTGAATGCTAATTACCATCTAGCCATGTCAACCAGAGCCTCGGTATGGCAATTCAGCACTTTGATACAAGTTTTCAAAACAACATGGGGCGAATAAAGAGCGATCCAAAGGGGTAAAAAACAGTGAGTTTGCTGCACCTGGGGAGGGGGAAAAAAAAATTAAGAGGAAGCGTCTCAAAAATCACAGCATATTTCAAACATAATCAAACAGCATCAAGTCAAAGCTTACCAACGCTGACAGATGGATGCTTATGACATCAAAATTACCAAAGTAGTGAATCAACACATCCTGTGATAAAGTCTCAATGGAACATTAAGTCATAAGCTTCAGAAAGCCAGGACTCACAGCAGGGTTGCCATTCAAAAGTTACTC
This sequence comes from Mormyrops attenuatus, assembly GCA_026777985.1. Taxonomy (NCBI): domain Eukaryota; kingdom Metazoa; phylum Chordata; class Actinopteri; order Osteoglossiformes; family Mormyridae; genus Mormyrops; species Mormyrops attenuatus. The sequence continues at coordinate 6,490,374 of JAODKC010000039.1, forward strand.
GTACCACAGACCAATGCAGACATAAAATTCAGGATATGGATCTTTCACCTCTCTTTTTACATCCAGACAGGGATACATTTGGCCAAAGTCTTCAGCCAACTACGTCTGTTGATATGGCCAGCGTGTGTGGGCAGTGGTGGCCTAATGGTTAGGGAAGCGCAATTGTAATTGAAAGATTACAGATTCGAAATCCCTGACCAGCAAGGTCACACTGAGGTACAATGAGCCCGGTGGGGGGGGGGGGGGGGGGGGGGGGGGGGGGGGGGGGGGGGGGGGGGGGGGGGGGGGGGGGGGGGGGGGGG
>JAODKC010000039.1:6494473-6516573 GCA_026777985.1 Mormyrops attenuatus
CCACTATGAACGCAGGCCCACTGTGACATTGTGCCTCTAATAACTACTCGCTGCTTCCTGTCAGTTAACCAGTTAACCAGATGACAGATTATGCACAAATTATATTACAATTTTAAGCAGAAAATCTTTCCAGACCAAGGAACATGCCATTGGTCATGGAAACAAACATTTCCTGATACACCTGTAAACTGGTGGCATTTCTGCAAGAGGAAAATTATTCGAGGATTCTTAAATTGAGTATTATTAAAGCAATATTAGAGTACAAAAGCAAACACCAAGCAGATAAAAGGCACAGTACATAACTGCTACCAAATATCCTTGAAATAAGCAGTAGGTTGGCACAGAAATGAAAAACACGCAGATGAACTTTATGACTTTTGTATGCTAGACTTCCTAAGCATTTTAATATCGCCTTAGATACTAATTCCCATATGCAATTTCATTCAACCTGTTCCTCAGTGACTTTTTTCCAGGGAGGGGATGCTGCCTTACAAATTGCTTCCAAAGCTTTTTTCTTATGGACATCAGAAAGTGCTTAACTACAAAAACTAACCACTTTCCCCCATGAGCATTAAATGGACAATGCACACGATACAGCACTTTTGCATTATTAATATAATCTCATTGTTCAAGCATATACTACAATACTTGTAATCTAGGCTCCATTGCACCCCATATCCATGATAAGTAGTTTTGCAGTCAGATATGAGGTTGTTCAAATCTTTTTCCAGCATTCACCATATTGTTTTTACTTTATCCACACTTCCAATTGTGGGCTTTATGAGAAATGCACCTTTCTTAAAGACGTTGTGTTATACGGGTTTTAACTTTTCATTGCATGGAAGGAATACAAATATCACCAACCAGGCTAAGGAGAAATAAAAGAATTCTGAACCTTAAAACGAAGGACAATCATCAGCAAAAGTAGCAATGATACTTTATTAATCTCTGTAGAAAAATTCTCTCTCTGCCTCTCCCATCTTGCTCACCATGAGACACACAGACAGGTGAGAGCAAGCTTGGGGGGGGGGGGGGGGCGGGGGGCTCACAGCACAGGGTCAGCCAGCATACATCAACCCATGAGATGGGGGTTAAGGGCCTTGCTCCACACACCTTTGACAGTTCTACTGAGGCCAGGGCTTGAACTGGCGACCTTCTGTTCTAACCACTTACCCTGAGCTGCATAGGGTGCAAAGCAGGGGTACATCCATGACAGGATGCCAGTTCATTGTAGGGCAAGTGCGCGCACGCGCACACACACACAAACACACACACACACACACACAAAGAACATGGTAAATTTAGGGAGGCCTAGTAGTACAACTGCATGTTTTTGGACTACAAGAGGAAACGGGAGTACCTGGAAGAAGCAAACACTGCACAAAGAGAACATGCAAAAAGCACGGAGCAGAGGTGGAATTCCAATTCACAGGCCTGGAGATGTCTGGCAATAATGTTATCCGTAAAGCCTCCAAACAATCGCATATCCATCTGCTGAGGCAGATTGTTAGCTAATCACGTAAACTGGCATAGCTTACCTAAAAGGCTCTTCTGTCTGAATGCATGACAAAAAAAAAAAAAAAGTGACAACGAAATGCTCTCCACATAAGAATGACAAAACTGAGGTAAAAAAAAAAAAACAGAAATCAAGATAAATCACGTCAGACGACTGACATCCGAGATGTGACCATTCAGCCAACAACATTCAAAATAGATTAGTAGGATGACAAATGCATACGACACGTGTGCTAAAACTAGGGATGGGCCGATCCACATTTTTTCAGTTCCGATCCGATTCCGATACACAACTGCCAATTCCGATACAAGAGCTCTTTTTACTTTGTTATAGTTTATATATTAATGTTTTTAAGCTAGTAAATACAGATGGAAAAAATGTATGCCAAAAATATTTAATTAGGCTACTACAAACATACATAACGTACACTTCCACCTCGTTTGTACATCTTGTTTTAAGCGTTTGAGGCATTTGTAGTTCAATACGTATATCTTCAGAGCAAGTATACAGAAGTTTCGAATGCTTAAAATGCAACACAATTTTTCTCCCATTGGCGTCAGCTGTTACACTTTGCTGCGATGGCAGCCCCTATTGTATCACAAGCTGCAGTGAGTTCGCAAAACAGTCCAAGTTAGCGACTCCCAAATCATCCATTGCTTTTTGTCTCGCACAGTTGCGTGCGCTTTGTTAAGTGGGATTGTCCATTAAACGCTACTCTCACTTCTCAAAACTTTATTTTACAAAGATTGCAAATCGCTGTGCTACTGGTTTCTGTTAAAAGCGTAAAATACTCCCAGATCGTCACGTCTTATCTTACGCTCCTCATACTATGAAGGGTATGCGCATGACGTCACTGCAGGCGGAAGTCACTGCACTCACACCCACTGAGTAGCAAAAAAGACTGAGGGGCAATGTTAGTGTTCGACTTGAATGCCGCAAAAAACACATGTAAAATGGGAAAGCTGTTGTGCGATTGATTGTGCAAATAGATTTAACAGGAAATAGGAGCTATCTTTTTAGAGATTGCCAAAAACTAAACAAGTATAGGACATGGATTGGATATCGGTTCGGTGCATCTCTAGCTAGAACACCTACAACATCATATTGTTACAAAGGCGCCCACCAGAGGGGAACAGAAATATCAAAACGCATCAGGTGTACCATGGAGCACTGTGAAGACTATCATCAATAAGTGGAAAAAATGTGTCACCACAGGAACACGAACCAGAACAGAATGACCCTGCAAAGTTAAATAACAGGAAAAGCAATAATACCCACAACAAAAATTAAATGACTTGTGAAAATTTCTGTCTGGTACTGGATTCCCATATGTTGCACTTGCCTGGGCTCTGGGGTAGGCAGGCAAGATGGTTTAAGGCAGTGGTCCTCGACCTTTTTTGCACTGAGTCCCAAATTTGTACAATGCCAGCTCAGCCATGACCCTATATCAAGTGTATAGGTCTAAATTAAATGGTCTCCTCTTGAATTTTCAAGAAAATAAAAATGTCTGATGTTATGTTGATTTTGGGAATAACGTGACAAACCTGGTCTTTCGATATGGGAGTGCAGATTGTTAAATCCACTATACCCAAGCAAGTCATTTGAGAAAAATTCTTCAGAAAAGGACAGAACTAGGGTGTTGGTAAACTTATGTTTAAGTTTTGTGTTGTGAGAAACATTTCAAGGACAGCATTCCCTATATTTTCATATTTTTCTACATCTTGTGCAGTTGTTAGCTGAAAACTACTCCAAGTTTTTAAATCACTCATTCAGTGTTTTTTTGCTACCATTCACAGGTTATATAGGTTAACTCAGAAATACACTGTGGTAGCATACACAACTGCTAATCTAGTTAAAGGAATATGATTTCTGTATCAGTTGTGGTCTTTTCTGCTTAATTACCGTCCTCAGTGTAAAGACTTCTATATTCCTGTTTACTAGTATCAACTAAGAAAACCTAACAGTAATAGGCAAGTGGGTCAACAATTCTAATCTTTGAAAATTAACTTTGGCTCAAAATTTAATATGGGGGGATAATAATAGTAAAATGAATTACCAATGATAATAGTAACACATCCATCATAAATTAACCTTACAACATTTTCACCAAATACCAGTCTTTCAAATCAGTGCCTGGAAACGACATGAGCAAAATAACTACACATTAAATAACTTCATTTTCTGCTATAACAAAAGGGGCCTTATTAATCAAAGATTTATTCCACACCCCTCAATACAAAAGGAACTTTGCTAGCTGAAATTTCCTGTTACTTCAAATACTAATAATGGCACCAACAAATCAAGTCAAACCAGAAGTTCAATACATGTCACTCAGTTTTACTATAATTAATCCAAAAGCACATTAAAGGAATGAATATGTCATCATGTCATAGTTTTATGAAGACTACATGGCAATTGTTTCCTGTAAAACAGCTAAAAAGAACCAAAGTGAATTAGGGTTGCAGCTATCGATTATTTTAGTAAATCGAACATTCTATAGATTATTCCATCAATTAATCGAGTAATCGGATAAGAAATACTTTGGTCTTGAAGAGCAATAGTAACTATTCAAACAAGAAAAAAGCCAGATCTCTTAAAATGAACAACATTTCCAATTGTTAAACTGCATACAATATCAGTCAAATGAACTAAACCCTTTTAGTGCATTTATGTACACATTTGTATTTTATAACAACTCAAGCCACAAATAACCATGACAGTATAAGCTTCTATTAAATACATCTTCCCTGAACACCAAGAAGAGTTTCTAAACAAATGTAACGTTTTACATCTTTTTTACAAACTGGAAGTCGATATTTTCACATGGAGCATGCTAAAAGTTAATTCCTTAATTTTTAACGGAAAAAAAATCCTTTGAAAAATTAACATAGAAATGTTACATTTTCATACAATTTTGAACCATTTTCCATTCTAAATAACGTACAAATAATAATATTGTACAATGTTTTACAAAGGCTGCCAGGCAAAATATGCCTTCCGGTTTATTTACTTGTATAGAAAGCCCCCACCTCTGTCCAGTGATCAAAATCCCATTGTCATTTTTATCCACAAGACAAGATAAATTGGGGAAACATTACATATAGTGGTAGTTTTTGCAATGTCCCATTCACACCTTGCACTTCAGGGACAAAGAGGGTGGGTGGGGAGTAATAAGAGTAAAAAAATAAATAAATAAAACAGAAATGCTTCGGTCAAATCGGCAGCCGATTTTAAATCGGCCAATTTTCAGTCTTAATTACTCGATGGCCATTAATTTGGCCGATCTCAAAAAACGATTTTGCGGATGATGTACAATTAGGAATGCTCCAGTCCATCGACTACCGATCGCTATCTGCCAATATTCATTCTAAATAGCTTGACCAGAACTCTCAATTAAGGCTGATAAGAAGAGCCAAGCAGATGACAAAATACATGAGACATATTTGCGTTTGGCAAAAGAAGCTTGCTAAGATGGCTTCTATGGTCTGGCAGTTCTACAAGGTGTCAGGAAAAACACAATGTCACTATGTGCAATGTGTGTGAAGCAGAAATCCCTTGTGGTGGGATGCAACAACTGTTGGTGAAGTTACACTTTAAATGGAAGATTCCCCCTCCCATTATCGACAATTAGTATTGACCAATTTTGATTCAAGCGATTGGCAATTGGCCCCAAAAGCCCTGAACGCAGTGTCCCTAGAAGAAGAAGAAAGAAAAAAAAAACATAAATTGGAAAGCAACTGAATCAGCTTAACTATGGAAGTAGTGAGTTGGTAGACATTTATATTCATAATCTGTACTTGATTTTTTAGAGTACAATCAATCACAATATGCAAGAACAGTCCAGCTAAAGTAAAGTCTTTAAATAAAAAAAGACTACCAAAAACAGCCTTCTCCTGTGACAACTGGCCTCTTCTCAAAGCCCCATGCTTACTATTGATTCCGCAGAGTCTGAAAGATGAAGGATAGAAGAAAAACCAGCATTCAAAGTATCAAGCACCTCCGTATGGCGAAGGGGTAGGCAGAGTGGGAGCAAAGAATGCAGTCAATCAACTGCATATAAGCAATCCTATGCATACTCTACACTAGTCGAATCCCCGACCAGCAAGGCACCACTGAGGTACCCTGAGCAAGGTACCACCCCCAAGCACTGCTCCCAGGGCACTGAATTGGCTGTACCCTGCTACGTCACATATGCGCTAAATGCAGAAAACACATTTTGTTGTTGTGCACTGTGTGTTATGGTGTGTCAACAATGACAATCACTAAATTCTAATTCTAATTCTGACCTGGTGGAGCTCCCTATTTCCGTCCCCAGTACCACCTATCCACAACAAGGGAAGACAGAACCATCCCTCGCTGAGGTACAGCATAACGTCACGACACGCCTGGCAGGAGGGGACGAAATAAAAGTCCAAATAAAAAGATAAATAAGCAACCAGGGTGTGGAACGCAGATACAAGGCAAAGCATAGCATGTACCACACCAAAGATGATAATAAAGCTAACTGGAGACGTCCAAAACACAAAAGAAATGGAATCATTCTATATGCTATGGGACGGGAATGCAAAATAGCAAGTGATTGACTGTACAATTCTCCGGAGGGCAAAAGAAAAAAAATTATAAATCACATGAATGTTGATCACTGAGCTGGAAGAAAGAATGGAGTGTCTAAAACCAACTACTATAAAATCACAACGTAGCTAAAAAGAGCTGTTATGGAAGAAAGCAAAATGTGCATCTCTATTTAAATACATTTACTTTATTTTATCGATTTCAAAATACAGTACAGCTATTTCAAGCACTTTTCAAATTACAGTATTGTAGTTTGTACAAATTAAATTACTGAACTGTGTATAATTCAAATACACTATAATACAGTACTGCACGTAATATTCAATTCAATTCTATTTATACAGCTCATTTTCACAACATTGTGTTGTCTAAAGGGTTTATTGTAGTTTTGCTGCTGCATCTGAGTGGCTCATTTCTGGCGGTTTATCATAAGCTGTGATGACTCTATATTTGTCATTGACAGAAAATGACGGTCTTTTTCCCCGTCACATGCACTGTGCGTGCTACATTAGCCTCAGGTAGTTAGTTAGAAGCAGACAGGTTACCACAAGGCAAAGTACGGCAATCAAAGAAAAAAAAAAATATAAAGAAAAATTTAACGCCGGTTTAATTTTTTCCCATATGTTGTCATGTTTCAAAAGACCCAAAATGAACACTGTAAGCAGACTACTTGATTACTATAAGCAAATTATTTAAACAGTATTTGTACAGGAATGATTCTGTCCCAAGGTTTGTGATCCAGATACTGTAAGCAGTGAATCACTATAACCGTGATCACTATAGCTGGTTTCCACTGTATTACATTTATAACAAAGGCTGATCATCAAGTACGATAAATTCCACAATTTTCCAAGTAATGAGTTTGCACTGTCTGCACTGAATTCTCTTTTGATAAACGCTTGTGTTACTGACAGACTAGTGTTATTTGGCATTACCGCAGCCTTCTTTATTAGAAGTTATGTTTTTCAGAAAATCTTCATACTCATCACTCTCTGCTTAAGGTGAATCAAATTTGTTGTGCTGTAATATTTATCAGTAGACCCTCATTGCAAAATTTCAGCAGAGCAATGTTTGCAAAATGCATTTGTAACATTTTCCATAACGTTTAAATGACTCCACACAACAGACATTTCCATATCTGTTTAGTATGTGGGTGTGCAAAGCAAAACGTCACCATTTTAATGGGAATTACTTGCAGTAAATATCGGCTCATTTTTAACCATAGGCCGATTGTTCCTATATTGGCCAATACCAATTGTTGGTCAATACCACTGGTGCTTCTCTACTTACAAGTAAAATGGAACATCCACAGGAACATTTCAGAAAAAGTTAAGGGCATTTCACCTTTGCCAAATCAATTCCTAGGTGACATTGTTCATGAAAGCACCAACTTAGTGATAAAATTTCTTTTCTGGAAAGGCTATCTGTGTCAAGGATTGTATGTTAACACCAAAGCCTAACAAAATATCCTTTCCTAGTTAGACAACACAAATTTCCTAATTAAATGCTGTTGCAGTAGGATTGTTGGCTGTCAAACCGAATTTCTTAAAAGGGCAGACATTCATAATAGCATACCATATGTTGCCTACACAATGTTTTTACTCAATAACGTCACAACCATTTTATGCGATATGTCCAGGGTTTCTGAAATTACTTTTAAAAAAAAAAAAAAAAAAGATCAGATACTCATATAATGGAAATAGCAGCTCAGTTAAATTATCCCTAACCACAGATTTCATATAGAGGGATAATTCAGAAAATGCCAGCTTAGCCATCTTTTACATAATTTTTACTTATTATTAAAACAAAAACAACACCACCAGAACTGAAAATAAAAACGATATATTAAGAAAGAATACCAAAAGGCAAAAACAAGCTTAGAGTATTCTCTCTTACATTTGGCTTTAATCATGCAATTATCCGTTTTCATAAATGTTCCATTATTGCTAAAATACTCACAATAAGGATCAAGACTGGTATCTGACAATGCCTAAATATATCCAATAACTACGCTATTCTGGCCATAAGAGCAAACTACAGTTAACCTCTCCACTATGCTGTCATCCGGTAAGAATCCAATACAAATAAAGTTCTGATCATATTTATACATATACGTTAGTAATACAAAAGGTTCAGATTTACTGGAGTACAAGACGGATAAGTTAGAACAAACCTGAAACAGAGAAAAATGTGTACCCTAAGGAATTCTGAATTTTGATGATCGAAATCACAAAAGTCTCATTTAACAAACACACATTTTGCATTGTCATATCTTTACTGAAGAAAAAATGCGATCAAAGAAAACAAGCAGGCTATTCACTAATATTTCCCAGAATTACTTATACTTTTAAAGTCTACTAACTTGGACTTGTAGTATTCAAACCTCACTTGACTCTATGAAAAGTTAACTGGAATCCTCAATCCACAGCACACATGGCATTCAGCTTGCTTGTCTGTACAGATGTTTGGCTATTGTTCAATATTCATTTCTTTGTGGAAGCACGACTAATGTGCTTTTTACTTTTGGGACGGGGGTGTGACTCATTAACTGTCTGGTCTCCTCACTAACCATCGTCTGTGTCCTCTTACATCAAATGGTTACACCAATAAAAGCTTATTGAAAAGCAAAGCACGTGAACCTCAAGGGTAATGGAAAAAGGGGAACTTGTGTTCCATTAATGCACCACATAAAAATAAAGTCATACAATTTTTGTTACCTGCACTTCACAAAAAATTCTTTTCAAGTACAATATGACTAGAAGACTTGGGTTTCCATCAGTCCACAGCCAGGCAGTTTACAAATGGAAGAAATTCAGCAGCGCTGCTAGTGTGTCCTACGAAGTTCATTTCAAAGGCACGCCATACATTTTCAAAACCAGTGACAAAGAACTATAAGGAGATGGGTAAATAAACTGGGTAGCCAACTGTTGCACTTGATAACATCCATGTTCATGAATCTATAATAAGAAAAATACTGAGGAAGAGCAGTGTTCAGGGGGGGGTTAAAGAGGAAACCACTGCTCCCCCCACAAAATAAATAAATAAATAAATTGCTCCCCATCTCAAGGTTGCTGAAGATCACCTGAATGATTCACAGCTCTACTGGAGCAATGTCTGGTGGAAAGATGACACAAAAAAACCTTCAGGTTAATGCATACAATATTCAATTTGGAGAAAAAAAATACTATGCAGAACACCAAGTCGTATTCCAACTCCGAAGTTTGGTGGAAGGAGTGTAATGGCGTGGGCCTGCTCAGTGCCTCAGGGTCTGGGTGGCTTACAATCATTGTGAGACCAATGATTTGCAAGTTGAAACAGGAAATTCTACACAAGTATGTCAGAGTGCCTGCCTGTGATCTAAAACTCAAGAGAGGCTGGGTCACGAAATGTGACAAAGATCCAAAAATACAGGGGTAAAGAAAGAACAGTGGCTCAAATAGAAGAAATTACATTTTTTCAATGGTCAATTCAGATTCTATGACCTCAATCCCACAGAAATGTGATGGCATGATATCGCAAATCTGTACATGAACTGGAACTATTTTGTATAGAGGAATGGCCCAAAGTACCACCTCACCACTACACAGGTCACAGGAACCGTTTGGTTAAGGTTATTACCAAAAAAAAGTTCCATCAGTCACTAATTCTAAGGATTCATATACTTTTTATAAAAATTACGTTATTTACCCAACTTGTTCAAAAAAGATACGCAATGTACGTTTCATATGCTTGCTAAACAATAATTTAATTAAATAAATATACTGAGATCGTAACATAAAAGATCATAATATCAAAACATTCACAAATCCAGATAATGCTTCATAACTTTACAAAGTTTTCTTCAACTGCTTTTAATAACGAGTCCCACTGAAAAGCAGACAAATTATAATGTTGGACGAACTGAAAAGGTCGGAAATGTATGGTTAAGGCTCTATTTTTTTAAAGCACACACACAGACACACACCCTTGTGTTTCACAGTACGGCTCAAATTTTGTCATGCGTATGTTTCGATAACATCCAAAAGGTTTGACCTCACTGTTCAGTTTTTTTAAGTTACATGACCAGCTGCCATCTAAGTTCATAAATTGGACAGAAGATTATATTTCCCAAAAAGTGCATGATGCGGGATACTGCCAAATGGTAACGTAACGCCGATAGTGTTCATCCAGTGATGTGCGATGTAAATTTTACAACATTTCGGACAGACAATGACTCAGATCCTATTTATACGTATGGCAACAACAATCCAGGTATAAAAATCCTTGACGACCCATAATTTTTCGACTGTGCACAAATCGGATCGTGCATAAAGGCGTTTTCCCTATGCAAGTGCTTTACATATTACTCGCTAACTAGCTGCCTAGCTAACGCTCCGCGTTTAACAACGTGGGTAGCCAGCTAGATAGCTCGCTAAAGAAACATCGTACAGCATTTTAAGCAGAGCTTAGACATAAAACCGGGTGGAAAAAAATCGTTTTGGCTTTTCCATTCAAATGGTTTAAGTTATCTGCATGTCTTTTCAACTTTTTTTCCCCCCCTTACAGCCGACCAAGTAGTTCACAATGTACTGCACATCATAAGCAAATTCACTAAACCTGATTAGCAACCTGGCCTGCTACATAAAGACGGTCCTCTACAGTTACGCGGCCATCTATTAAATCAGGCTCTTAACAAATGCTGCTTGTTTTAACCGCATCATTTATAATCCATAAGTATAAGCGAGTTAATCTTATCTAGATATAACTGCTACCAAGGTAACTGGCCTGCAACTGCAGCACACAGTTAGCTAGCCAGCTACTTAGCTATCCTTCAACCACCTGATTGTAACCCAACTAGTCATTTAAAAGCAATATATTTCTCTCACATTTACGGCACAAGTGTCAGAATATTAAGCGAAAAACCCTTTAACTCGGTTTAGGTGTTTTAACTTCGACAGTTAATAACAAGTAATGGCTAAATAGCGCACAAACCTGGTGTGGCGTCGAGGCTCTCAAAACCCAGACAGCGGTAAAACCTGCTGGAACAGGGGTCTCACTGGAATATCTAGGCCTTTAGTGGTTCTCTTTGCTTTCCCAGTAAATGAAAGGGATTCAGTGAGGTTCTGACTTTTTTTTTTTGTTATATAGAAGAACTATTGCTGGAGGATTATGGTCTTCTTCCAGCTGCAGTGTAGTGCTGTTTCCACGATCCCCAAAGTTCCTCCGTCATTTTTCACTAGTCTGCCTGCTTGCCGTTTCCCCTACTTGATTTGTTTATACAGAAGAGTAATTTATAGCCAGATAGCTATCGCTTCCTTAAGAACGTTTTAGACAGTGGCCAACATGGCCTACATTTATATAATGATTATAATTCTAATGATCCATCATTCCGTGTATACAATTAAAAATGCATCAACATTTATAAAAAATAAAATAAAACAAACACGGAGAAAGCTTAAAAAAAAATCGACTCCAATTGAGACCTGACGCATAGGACGCAAACGGAGACAATACGTAGCAGCGTATGGGCGGCGTCCCGAAGTTTGGGGCGGTGCCACCCGGATTCAGAGGTTCTGATTGGCTGGTATCAAATTTATTGACGCGCCCTGAAAAATGTCGAGCGATGAGGTTATAAACGTTAGCAAAAATTCGTTTGAGTAATGGAAGTTTGACGAGTGGGGAAGTGTGTTGCACAAGCGGATCGTCATTTGGTTTCTCATCGCCGGATTTACGGGAGATCGGGAAACTGACGTGTCTTTCATAAGGCACGCGTTTTTAACGAATAAGTAATTCGTGATTATATAATGTTAGAAGTATGAAAGGCACATCGTTGCAGGTTTTTTTTTTTTTTTGCAAACTTTTATATCCTCCTGAGACCCAAGGAAAATTTCAGGTTATTTGTGATTTTCTATGTCTTTCGAGGAAATAAAGCATCTTACAATTTAGATTTTTTCAAATTTATTTTTATTTTTAATTTCACAGCATGTCCTCTTTAGTGTACAACAGGAATAAATAAGTTTTCTTACATAGATGTCCACTACAGAGGACACAAATGAATGGCCCGGGTCTCAGGAGGATATAGCCTCTCCCAAGCTAATCATTTAATAGATCGCGCAAAACAAATCGTGCCGTACTTGGCCTATTGTATCAAGCACCTTAAATTAAACTGTTCACGTATTTATAGTAGGTATACAAACAACTCTCAGACTAACTGATATTATAATAAATCAACTTTCCAATTCCATTCATTCGCAAGACTTCAAGTCAAGTATTTTACCAAAATCTTTGTATTATAATAGTATTTTTACAGTACTGTGGCTGGGTATTGGTGAGATATGAAGGACAAATAGGATTCTGTGTAAACATTGGTGAACCATATTAAATCAGGGGCATAAAACTACGAGCATGCTGGTTTTCATTCTCACCGAATCATTGCCTTAATATACCATATTATATAAATAAAACGTCACGATTCATCTTTGTGACTCGAAAAAGATGTGGGTTCGCTAAGACATCTTGATTTGCTCATAACATCCAATTTGTTGCCTTGGTGAACAAAGAGCCTAGACCTCAATCTGATTATAGGATACTGGGCAGAATACAAAAGCAGAAGCAGTATTGTAAAGTAGCCATAACATGGCCACAATTTGTATTCTTCATAACTACACATTTACCAGAAGTTTTGAATAGTACATAACGGAGGAATATTGTATAAATCACTGCCTTGTGTGTAGGCTCCCAAAACCAAGTATGCTAAATACCAAAATACCAGTTATACTATTTTTAAATTATTTATACTTTTGTACACTCAACAGCAGGGCTGAATCTGGACAAAAAATTACCCCGGGACTTTGGAGAAAATCTCAGCGGGGGGTGGGGGGTTGATAACATACCCATCCGCCCACTGCATACGAAATGCTCAATATGTCATATGGCCAACCCAGCCTTGCTCACCAGCCAGAACATCCTAAATTCTTTGCAGCAAGAAGATGCATAAAGCATTAGAGATTTAGGTCAATGTAGACATGATTGTATCACATAGTTGCACATTGATGCTGCGAATCTCCCATTCCTCCACATCCTAATGGTGCTCGATTGGATTTAGATCCAGTGACTGGTTAAGCCACTGAAGGATATTTAACGTGTCATGTTCATAGTTTGAGATGACCATGCTAGAAGTAGGCATTAGAAGATGTGTAAATTGAAATGTACATGATTAGCAACTATACTCATATGCTGTGGTATGTAGATGACACTTGGTATTACGAGGCCCAGTGTGTGCCAAGAAAAAATTTCCACCATCATTATACCACCACCAGAAACCTGAACTCCTGACACAAGGCAGGTGGGTCCATGGATTCATGCGAAAAATCAGACCTCACCATCTGCATGTTGCAGCAGAAATCGAGATTCATCAGACCAGGTGACATTTTTCCAATCTTTTTTTTCCATTCTTGTGTCCACTGTAGTCTCAGTTACTCTTCTTTGCTGAAAGGAGTGGAACCCATTGTGATCTTCTGCAGCCCATCCATGTCAAACATTCAATCGATATATTCATTCGTAGGATAGTTTTATCCAATGCAACACCGGACTGTGGCAAGGTCAGACAGTCCCTGGAGCTCAGGGGCCTGATGGTGAAATCACTTACCAACCCTGGGATTTTAACCAGCAACCTTTCGATCACAAGCATAGCATCTTAACCCACAAAGACACCACCTCCTTATATAAATTTTATTTATAGTGCTTTAAACCAGGAGTGTTGTTGCAAAGTACTTTATAGACTTCAGGGTCCAAGGTCCTCTGAGAGTAAGACTGGGATGAGGGAGGCAAGGAAAAAGTCCCTTAGAGAGAAAAAGAAGCCTTGGGATGAACCAGTGAAAGGGAAGGCCATCCTTCTCTATCTGGAAATGGGCAACAAAAGATCACATAATTTACAACAAGGCAAATTCAGGCAGATGTTGGGACAGCACAGGTGAGCATGTGCTGTGGTGGGTCTACCTTGCATGGCACCCATTCAGGACTAACTGTCATTTCCATTAAGAAATTCGGAACGATACAAATAAACAATGATATATTTACATGATTTTACTAATTGCATTAGTACTGTACAAAGTTAGAGGCGCTGTGGATTCCCCTGCGTCCCCCCTACCTCGAGCTTTTGGTGGGGCGGCATGAGGTCAGCCAGGCCCCGCCCCCCTCCCCATCTCATGGTAGCCTGCCTGGCTCACCAACTACAATAAGAGCACCCACTCCAATACGGTGACATGACATCATTGACGTGAGGTGGAAATGAGCGATAGGAAAGCAATTGTACAAATGTCACAACCGAACCATTTGTGTGTGTGTGTGACCGCCCTGTGCCTTAGGGGGCTGAGCCCCCTCACCCATACCTAAATCTGCCAGAGAGTATATATATATTATAGAGCAGCCAATGAGGACGTCAGGAAGGCAGTGAGCCAGACATGTTAGCATGTGAGGTGGCTTAGGCAAAGGGCATGTAGAGTACTCCCTTGAATCAGGACCTGCATCAGCTAATGTGAAACTGACAACCCACAATGCAATGCAGCGGGATGAGTGCTTGATACATCTAGTGATGGCAGCTGCATACTACAGTATATTTTGCATTATTTGCATTTGATGAAGACTTAGAACAAAATGTTAATTCCTGGGGGAGTGAATGCATTGTGAAGGCACTGTACAATAAGCTCAAATATATATTTGGTGAATATTTTAAAGTTCTGACTGATTTACTTGGACGCTCTTTCTTCTACATCACAGTGATGGCCAAAAGGTAACTATTCATAAAAGGCCTTACGTTCTTAGAAAGTGCCTTGATCTAATTCCTGGTTTTAATTCCAGAGTTATGCATTAGTACATTTAGATTACTGGAAAATTTACATAAAATCCTTTGTTAAAATACTTTTCTCAATCTGTGCGATTCTGATAGACCACATATGCCTTTTAATGCATTCTGTTTTATGTTCCACACTTAGTCAATTTAATATCTTTATTCAAATTTAAATTGCAAATACATCCATCTCTGTACAGATTTTAATGAAAGGACATAATAGTAACAAATAAAGTATAGACTCTCAGGCAGACCTGCATGATAGTTTTATCTGATTAGATTATGAATTTGAACATTTGGTAATTCATAAGCCGCATGTACGTTTATCTTTACATCCTGACAGCTGTACTATACATTAATAACAAACATTACAATTGTATAATGTGTGTTATTAATTAATGCTGTTAAGGTATGTTGCAATGTTAAGGTATACTTACATGCTGCTTATGAGTGTTCTATGAATGCATTATAAAGGTGCAGTTAATGCAAAGTGCAGCTGAATGTTTTGCTGTTACGGAGCATCACATTGATATTTCCTGTCAGAAAGTGCTTACCCTCCCCCTTCAACAAATTTTGTAATAGAAGAGGAAGTGTAACCAGTTTGTTAGCTTCCTGTCACTTGTACTCTGTCAGAAGGTGAACTGCTCCAACAACAATTTAATATTCACAACAGGACGGAGGGAAAAGACGCAAATATATTTCATGCAAAATGGTAAGGATATTATTTCACTAGTTTGTAGTCATTCTAGTTAACTGTTCTGATCTGGTTAGTCTTATTAATCATAGCCTCCTTTTCTTGTAGATTTGCAGCATACCACGATCTGGGTTGTTATGTGAAAATATCCCCACTAGTCCCAAATGAAGTTTGAAGTACAATACTGCAAAGCTGTTGGTGCATGATATACAAAACCATGATGACGTGTACAAGTCATGCTCTTTCTGCGTTTATACGTTTTGCTATTGGTCGTATATTTAAAGTTGCCTTATTACTGTGTTTCTGTAGAAATAAGTTTGCGCTAAAATGTCCGTTTCGATTGAGAATCAGTGAGCGCACAGACGTATATTGTTTTTTTTTTTACGCATCATGTGAATGATTTCCAATTTACACATGCATGCTAGATTCGAAAGGTTTGCTTCTGACTGATCCATTCATGATAATACTTTTTAAATTGTACATTTGAATTTTTCCCTATATTGGCATATATAAGTCCATTAACTTCCTTATGACCAATGTATCTGGCACAAGGTTTATTAAGCGGAAAATACACAAACGGGTCGTCAGCTGGGAAGCAGCATTCTCTTCATTTCCATTATCCTCCAGTAGTCTCATGGGCAGAGAGCGCGTGCACCACAGCTGTGCCCTTTCTTTCACTCTTGACCTTCTCCAGCTTTCAGTTGCACTCGGAAAGACGGACTCCTAGTTTGGGGCAATTGACAGCCACTGGCCAATGCACTCAACCATGACGAAACCACAGTTTCCATAGGCCGGTGTGGTGCTGAATGCCATGCATGGCAGCTCCTACGTGGATCACTGCCACACTATACAGTCTTTGTGCATGTGTGCATGTTGTGGTAATGATCGTGCCGCTTTCCAAAGACAGCGAAAACCATAATAGAGCAAGTAGTAGAGACCACATGTAAGATGTGAGTAGGTGAAGAAACATTGCCTAACTGGTATCTGTTAGGGTAATGCATCTGACAGGTGGAACTTGTGGATGCAAATCAAATCAAAAGCTAGAGTTGGCAGTAGAGGAAATGGCAAACAGGAAGAACAGATTAACACCACAATGAACCAATGTCATAGTAACAACTGAGCAAGCGAGGGATGTCTCTACCAAAGGAATTTGGAGGGTTCTAGGTCACACACAAACACAATGGCACTGCAGATCCAGCCAGTGGTGGGGGTGTTTGAAAGACAAACATCCAGTTTTGAAAAGACGGCAGCAGAAACCATTTTGCTGAAAAGTTAAATATGATATATGAAAAGCTGAGTATTCTGTAGTCTTACGGTGAACCTTGGATGACTCCAAAACAAGCAGATATCCACAAATATTAGGACTACTCACAACAATAATTAAATGACATAGCAGAAAGATTAACTATATATTTGAGAAAAGCATATGGGTGCAAAAATATGCCACTCACCCTTGGGTTGGAGTATGGATAGCTCAATGCGGCCAAACTTAATTTTCTTATCTTCTTTAAAGCATCCCTCTTCTCTGTCACTTCTCAAAATGATCTTATATGTTCTCTGAAAGCTTTGGAATAAGCCTCCAGATTCGCTGCCACCTTGGACTTGTTAAGCAGCTTTGGAATAGTTATTTGCTGCTTTTTTAGAAAGGCAGAAGCCATTCCCCCAAAAAATCAAGAAAATGCAAGGTAAGTGAGAGTCATTAGTGGCTCCCATCAGTACCTGCACTGTGCTTACACACACAGTAATAGATGTGAACGAAAGGGAAGGTCATGCGGAAAGTGGTGAATATGGCAAATGTGTTTTTATCAAAAACAGATTGATGCACTATATGACCAATAGTATGTGGACACAAGCTTGACCAACTCATTTCAAAACCAAGGGTATTAATGTGAAGTTGAACCACCCTCTCTTGCTATGATCGCCTCTGCTTTTCTGGGAAGGCTTTCCATTAGTCGTTGGAACATTGCTGGTGGGATTTGCTGCCATTCAGGTTGGGTGTTGGCGTTGGGTTATCGGGTCTCTTTCTGTGAGCTTGTTGATCCTACCACGTAAAAACGGAATTTCCAGAAGTTTTTACCTTCATAATCATTTCTCTTGCAGTTGACAGATCTAGCAGTGCAGAAATGGGGCAAATTGATTTGTTGGAAAGATGGCGTACTATGACGATGCTAAGTGGGAAGTCGCTAACATTTTATGTAAAACCACCCATTCTGCTACTGTTTGTTGCAGGAGATTGACATGTATAATTTAGCAGACAATCAGCAAATGGTGTGGTTTAATTAGGTCCTGACAATTATCTATAACGGCATAAACATAATCATCATAACATCATCAACTGCAAGTAATAGTTTTAAAGTTGTCCTTTGCATCTTTTTTACAGTACACATAAACAAATGCCCCATTGTTATAACAGGCTTGTATCTGTTTATAAGCACATTAAAATATTAGTTGGCTAACAACTTGTGTAGTAGCTGAAAGAGAGATCTGATACAGGGTGACATCTAAGGAATGTCCTTGCTACAGGGTGGAAGCTGAGATATGATAAGCTGCTCCTCGGCTGTTGGGGAATCCATGTTGACCATTGTGGGAGATGACTGGGTTTTTTTTGTGGGCTTTAAATACTCCTCCAAAAGGCTTTGAGAACTTGATTTCATGTTTGATTTCACAATGTTGAAGGCCTTTTGTACCCTAAGCCAGTGTTCCTCAAACCATTCCTTGGGGACCCCAGACAGTCCACGTTTTGTTCCCTGCCAACTCCTGGCAAAAATGTGGACCATCTGTGGGTCCCCGAGGACCAGGTTGAGAAGCACTGCCTAAAGCAACATTCAACTCCACTGGATTACTAAATGTTCTCCATATTTACTGTAGAGATGGTGCTTTTTGAAGTCTCTTTGGAAAAGATTTGAAGTCCAATTTACATTCCAAACTCTAATTTCTGATCTGACCTGAAAAAACTATAGGCTATTTTGCCAAACTTGAAATGGAAAATATACTGGCAAGCCTTCGCAGTCATAAAACTCAACAATGTATTAACAGAGAGAAAAAAGGTTTCCACGAGTAATTTCCTGAGACAAGGCACATCCCAAAAGGAATGCGGAGCACTTTGGTAGAGTACCATCCATACAAGTAGAACGCATTTGAATTTGTTCTCTTCTGTCATGGAATGCATTTTGCCCTCCATAACTTCTTTTGTTGTATAATACTAATTCTGTAGCAGACAGCATTATGTTTATGCCCTTGAGTGTGAACGATTGTAACAATATGTGTTTTATGATACCTTTTTCTCTTATACTTTTCTTTATGTGTTGTTGGCCAGGCTGATTCCCTGGTTGTGTGTGAGGTAGAGGACAGTCTTTTGGAAAAGTTGAAACGGTTCAGATTCCGTAAAGAGACAAGCAACGCTGCCATCCTGAGTAAGCATCATCCACATGGATTTGATATCAATAATGCATGTGTTTGGTCATTAATTAACACAGTTATGTAGGAACAGGGGAATGGAGTCTGTCGCCATTTTTTTTGTCCTGTAGAGAATACTGCGTGGGTTAGACGCTCCATAACATTGCATGTCAATATTTATAATGCTGCAAATTAAAGGCTGTTTATGTATGGATAAACAAAATGGATTGCTCATTAAACTTTTAAAAGTTTAACTAATGAAATTTAGAAACAATATGTTGTTTGAAATCTGGAATAAATTATGCATTCTTTTTCCTTTTAGTGAAAATTGATAAAGAGAAGCAGTTAGTGATCCTAGAGGAAGAGTATGAAGTAAGTATTTTGATCCAGTTCTTATTTTTCAGAAAATTGAAGTTAGTATTAATTAGGCTAGTTATCTATGGAATATTCCTGAACTCAATTCTATATCAGTATCATAGCACATTTTTAACCGAAGCACATTACACAACACTAAAATGATACAACAGTATACACACAGGAAACTGGGGAAAAAAAGATGAAATATTTTTACTGCAACATTTATAAATGGATTCTGGAACCAAAGACATATGAAGAGGCAACTAATGCTTTACCTTCCAGGATATCTCTCTGGATGATCTGAGGAATGAACTTCCGGAGAGACAACCAAGATATCCTTTACCATAAAGAATAGGAGTGTATTCAGGATAAGGAATAAATTCAAACGAAATCCTAATCTTGGACAGCCATAAGTCAAGTCGTTCCTTATTACTAAATTACCAAATGCCATCAGACATGGGCAGTGAACAGAAATTAATATGCATTATTCTGGTTTAGCAACTACTTAATGGACTGGTTTCTGGTGCAAATCCAGTGCAGTTGTCTTCCTTCCTCTTTAATACTACTAAGCTCCATTACAGAAAAGGATCATGTTAATATCACCCAGCTTCTGAGTTCCACTTCACCCCAGAAATGTCTAATTAGGTTGTGCTGGACAATGTTATGTTTTTGCCTCAAACAAATGTCACCATATTAAGAAGGTTGGGATAGCTGTATTCACAGTTTACAAATAAAAAAAAAACTAAAGTTATTTATTGCAAAATGCAGTGTTAAGCAAATTGCCCTCTGCATAAGTAAATGTTATCAGATTCGATTTCAAAGACAGGCTTGTTTGGATGACTGTAAAGTCCTTGTATATCTTTGGATGTGTCTCTGTATACCACATTCTTGGTATTCCATTCAGCACTCTAATAACAATCCAATCTTTTCTCCATGTGGTTTGATTCCAGAATAGCTTCCTGTCCATTTAAGCGGTAGGATGACATTAATCCATGTGTCTGCATCAGTAACTGGTCTTTCTTGCAGTGTGAAAAGCTTTTCAGTCTTGTGCTCGTTTCAAACAGCCTTCAAAAGAAACTAGTTGTATTTATGTCTGCGATATTAAAAAAAGCTATGCCGGCCATTTTGTTAGTGCTTACATGACAAATAGACAACTCTTACAAGGTCCCCTAGATTTTTAGAAAAAATAGGCATCCTGTGACAGGGTGACATTTGGCACAGTGGGCAGCCCTGACACCTCACACGGCCAGGCTCGGGGGTTTAAATCTCACCTGTTGTGTGTGTGTGTGTGTGTAATTCACATGTTCAGCCTATGTTACACAGGTAAATTCTATAATGATTCATTGAATCAAAGATGAATTCATCATTCTATCCCTTACTTGAAGAATCCATTTATAATATTACTTAAAGTCCTTCACTCAAGCCACACATTCATTGTGTACAGCTATAAGTACACTCATGCAGATGGAAGAATTTCCTACCCTCTGTGCTTTATCTTCTCAAGTCCTGTGGGTAAGTGTTCCATTCAAACCTAATTAAATTAAGCGTCCAACCATCTCATTATAAAAACTTTCAACATGTCTATTAAGCTATACTGTCAGCATTATATATATTTGCTGTTCTTCTGTTATTTGATTTGAAAACTGATCCCAAGAATGAGATAAGATGGATGAGCAGTTTTGTTATTCTGCACAGGTTGCAAGCCAGAGCAGCAGATGATGTATGCAGGGAGCAAAAATAGGCTGGTCCAGGCTGCAGAGCTCACAAAGGTATATCACCGTGGCCATATATAGGCTGGTCCAGACTGCAGTGCTCACAAAGGTATATCACTGTGGCCATATATAGGCTGGTCCAGGCTGCAGAGCTCACAAAGGTATATCACCGTGGCCATATATAGGCTGGTCCAGGCTGCAGAGCTCACAAAGGTATATCACCGTGGCCATATATCTACAACTCAAATGAAACCTTTAGTTTTAAGTTAAAGGATAATTCCTTCACCATCATGTAACCTCAAAATCACTTTCGGTCGTGCTTGTGTTCAGTTACTAACCTGGGTGATATTTAATAAACAGCACTGTGTAAAAGTAAACAAATAATACATTCACTGCTATTTATCTGGGTAGTGAGTGTATATTTGCTCAGAAAACACAACAATTTAGCAAAATTTAACACCAGAACAAATACAAAACAGATGGTGACAATTAAAAACTAACACTTTCATGTGCTTTCCAAAAAGTTACGCCCCAGCCATTCTATGTATTTATTAAATTTCACTACCAGCTCAATTCATTAATCAAATTAGTTAAATGCCTCAATGAGATATTGATTAGCCAAACTTGGTGTGCTAGCGGTCAAGTCAAAAATATCTGGGTGTATTCTTTGTAGCCTTTCGCACAGTACTTGTTAATTATCTGCCTTTTGCACACTACTATATTTAAATCCTTACAAAGCATCGCAAAAAAATAGCTATGCCACAATATGACCATATTCACAGTTCAGTGATTCTTGCATTTTTCCTCTCTCATCACAGGTGTTTGAGACCCGAAATGCAGATGACCTTTCAGAGGAATGGCTTAGAGAGAAATTGTCTTTTTTCCGTTAATGTAAATGTTTAAAACCCTTACAGTTAAAAGTGGGTATGGAAGAAAGGAAAAAAAAAAAAAAAAACGTGTTAAACCTCTGTGAAGGAAGCTTATGGCAGTATAGCTAAAACAGATGAATGGGTTGTATTTGTATAG
>JAODKC010000039.1:6516673-6534426 GCA_026777985.1 Mormyrops attenuatus
CCCCCCCCCCCCCCCCCCCCCCCCCCCCCCCCCCCCCCCCCCCCCCCCCCCCCCCCCCCCCCCCCCCCACACGGGGAGTAAGCAATTTTTTTTCCCCAGAATAAAAGTTCATGACTATGTTTTATCTTTCCCCTTTAATTGCAATAAAAAATGCATGCTAGGGAATCAGAAATTATACTACAGTAATAAGATACAGAATTACAATACAATATTTATGGGAATTTGGATAACAAAATGCATTAACACCAGTCTGTTTCATTCTGGACTTCAAGAAAATTGACCAAATCCAGTAAAGATCATCAAAAGAGTGACCTTTTCCACTTATTGTATAGTGAGTCTACCATGTTCTGGTTACATTTTGTTATGAATGGAGTTTTAAAACAAAAGTGAATGATTTTCTTCCCAGAAATGAGCACAAATAGTACCTAAGTTGCAGTTCAGACTACCTGCAAATGTGAAATAAGTGAGTGCTGTGAGGGGTATTCAAATGACCGTCAAATTACGAATGAATGGCAGGAAACGCGGCTTGCCTACACAGAACAGCCTGTGAAATTCCTAATAGAAACTCAACGAAAAAGAAAAGCCTGCCAGTCAATGTCGAATCCAGCAAAAACATTTAACTGTACACTGACCATTTAAAGAGACACAACTAGCAGAGGTAGAGACCCCAGTCTAAGTTAAGATTGAGCTGGACTAAGGCCTGGCATTTAACTGTACAGTGCCATGCCTGTGAACCCTCACTCACTGTCACTGCCTTCAGTGGAATCTGAGCCCTGCTCACTGCCACTGTGCTGACCGGCGTCCGAATGCTCACTGCTGCTGAGGGCCGGCGAAGCACTGCGGCTCTTCCTGCCGCCTCCCTCCTCCTCCTCCTCGTCACTCCCGCTACCCTCCCCGCTGCTTCGATTCTTGGCATCGTCCTCATCGCTGTCCTCGTCACTGCCGAAGATCTCCTCTTCGTCTCGCATCTCCCGAGCCTGACGGTCATCCCCACTTTCGCTGCCGCTGCCACTGCCCCTCCTTCTCTGCTTGGCCCCCTCTTCCTCCTCATCTTCCTCCTCGTCTTCTCTCCTCGGAGCAGCATCCTCATCTTCCTCACGGTCTGACTCACTCGCCGAATTCTCTCCTTCACTTTCACTCTCTCTCTCTTTCTCATCACCTGTGGGGGCACAAAATAACAACAAAGTTAGAAACTACACACACACACACACACACACACACACACACACACACACCCATCCAATTCTCCTACTAAGCCTGGCCCTCAAATTTCTTTGAGGGCCAACTGCAGAATATAAACCTCACTCCTGTTTTTGAGCTTGATAATGTGACATCTTAGTGGGCAAATGCGGCCGTATAACCTATAATCCGCAGTGGCAAATTATTACACTTACACATATATCAAATTGCCTACAGATTTTAATTTAGTGATTTAAACTTAAGACTGTGCAGGATAATGCAGGAAGTCTTAAGACCAACTTAAGACTTCCTGGATCAACTACACATCTGATAGTTTAATGGGAATTATCTGTGGGTTCGAAGAAAGATATAGCTATAGAGGCCATGCGTTAAAGCGCAGTCATTAATCTCAGGAGTGTGCACCATACTCTCATACTATTACGCTGAAACCTATATGTGGAAAAATGGCCATTTCAACAATCTTCCACTGTTTTCCTACACAGAAGGGAATCGTATCATAGTATGCAAATGTTAAAATGGTTTATCAACAAAGTTGTTACAATAACGTGGCTGCTACAGTGATGCCGTTTCAAAGATATGCAAAATATACACGGTGAGAAGCCTATCAGAATCTTCACAAATGGGCACATGCCATAATTAGTATAATTAACTAGTAGTTTAAATTTCAGGGTCAGAGTACCTGTTATTTAAATTGGTATTCTTAAGATGAGCACTGAAAAAAAGGCTAAGACTTTTATAATAATTTAATTATATGAAAAACATACAAAATTGAAAAATCAGAAATTATAGCTTTTTTAACTTTGTAATGGTACTGTTTACATGAAGTACTTAATTTCATTTGTCGCAACCACTGCATTTGAAAAATTGGGAATGTATACATTATTTTTTACAGCCTTACTTTACAGAGACTATTTTATTTGAACTCAACATTTTCAGTAATGTTTAAGATCAGATAAAGAGGATTCTGATTGATTCTACAGGAAAATCCCCATAAATAAATTATACAGGTTTTCTGCAGGATTCAACAAGTTATACTTAAGCTTTTTAAAGATATTTAAGTCATAAGATCTTTTTCATATCCATTCTGGCAGAAAAGTATGAAGGATAATGAAGGAAGAATCAGTCCCAGAATTACTCACAAAGTAAATTCATTCACATTCAGCTGTTTCTGTTTTATTTTAATGAGAGGAGACGCCACATTAGCCCACGCAGCACACCGTGACACACTAGCTGAGTGGCTCTGATAAGTTCTTACCAGGCTACACAGTTTAGCGGTAAGTGGTAATCGGTTCCATGTTGGTTTCGTTTTGTCGTTTTGTTACAGCGTGATCAATTTCTCCCCAAACACACATTTAACAGAAAGATGCAAGTTCATGCAACTTTATAAAAGTAATGCTGACTTCATAATCCAATCGATTTTGAACGCCTGTCAAAATCGTATAAGACATTTTAAGGCATAAAATTCAGATTACTAGATTTTAGACTTTTTAAGATTTAAGGACCCACAGAAGCCCTGCTAAAATGGCACAAATTTACTGTTTGTACAAATAAAGACACCCGTAGACAGGTGGGGCGTGGTCCCATAAATAATCAGTACTGATATACTTACCAGAGTCCTGCATGTCCTTCTCCAGGTCCATATCTTCTTCCTCATCTTCAGGCTCATGATTCTCCAGCTGAGCCTTACGAGCTTCCTGTAGACCAAGAGAGGGAGACACTGAGCCCAAGCCGGCCGACCCAACACTGAAGCTGAAGCCAGAGAGATGGAAGAGCAGCAGGCACCTGAGCCTCGAGTTCTTTCTCGTTCATGTCGCGATGCTTGCACACCAGCACAGCGTTGGTCGTGGACTGGGCCCCCGCCTTGGCTCTCCTCTTGCTCAGTCGCACCCTGTAACACAGATGCAGCTTCTGTGAGCTTCCACCCATCTCAGCTACAAACCACTTCTGCAAAGTGGGGTGGGTCAAGCTGCTCTTGGCTGAAATAATGAAGTTGGTTAAATGATGAACTTCTGGGCCTTTAAGTAGAATTTCCACCTGTGCTACATATTGTGTGTTTCCACTCACATAACAAACACAGAGTTAGGTAAACTGACGTCTCATCATCAGAAAAATCATCTGTGAATTGTTGGCCAAAGCAAGCATGACAAAGAATCATCTAAACTCATCCAGAGGCAATACTGTCCACACGCCAAACCTCTTGATCCACAGGAAACAGCATGTACGCACCTGGTTTCCAGCTCATTGTAGTATACCCCATCCCCATCTCTAAAGATGAAGAAGTAATTCTCTTCATAGCCCTTACTGGCCTTGTTTTTCACATTCCAGTTATATTCTCGAGCAATCTTGTACTCGTACCTAAGGAAAGAAAATACTTCAATGAGATGTTTACAGTTCATGGACATAAGTCTGTGACTGTTGTATCTGTATTAAGCTACAAGGAACCATTAGAAATGTCAAAAAATATACAGGTGTACAGGTCCATTTCTGTTGACAATAACAAGTGTAATAGGTTTCCAAACCAAAAACACAAGTCAGCTGTGCAGAACCAAATGAACCCATTTCAGAAACAACATCTTTTGGATGCTTGCGGATCTGCAACTTCATATGAAAAACGACACGGAACAAAATCTTCTAGAAAAATCGAATCTGCATTCATAAATTAACCGGCAAGCATTGAATGTCACTCACACTTCCTCTGGCATGTAGTCCAAGTCCTCCTCAAAGTCTCTCTTCCGCTTCCGCATCGTTTCCTCATTAGGTAGAAAATAGGCCACAAACTGGTTTCCTTCTTCATCCATCATGCCCCTTAGTAAAGAATAGTTAATAAAATTTAGATACAGGCTGTGATACTTAAAAACTACAGTACAGACGTATGCATATATTAAACAGTATATTTAAAATCTATTCAATTTATTCTATATAGTGCTTTTCATAACAGAGTCGCCCTACGACATTTACATGGGTGTGGTGAGATACATTTCAACATCATTAAGACCGAATAATACAACAAAAAAAGAGAAAAGGAAATAAAGAAATCCATATATCATAATATATGAAATCTACTCCATTCCCTCCTTTTTTGCTCTAAGATAGTTGGAATTGCTTCTGATTGCTTGGTACTTCCCTACCAATGAGAATGGGTACACAGTACACAGGCTTTCGTACCTTATCATAGCTTGGGACATCATGTCAACTCCAGCAGGCCCTGAAATGTCTTTGGGAGCTGGGTCTGAATCAAAGATAACCTGAGCACATGGGTTGATCCACATCTAGGAGAGGAAGGGAGAAAAAAAAACATATATTCGAATTTCAGCATTTTCTTGTCTACGTCCTGATTCAAATACATTTGCGGTGATCTGCGCCAAACAAGAGACTCACCTTTTCGATTTTCATCAAGTTTTTTGAACACACAAACCTTTTTTTTTCCTTTTTAACAAACAATAACTTGCGGCCATTACTTCAACCACAGCTCTGCAGTGTTTGTAATTTAGTCTCACACACACTGGTGGTTATTACGATATAACTTACGAAAAAATGCCTTTACATCTAATTAAAGTACCAGAAAAGACCAGCAAGGAAAAACAATGTTTTAGAAGATGTGAAAAGGCAACGCATACCAGTTTTACTTTTCATTACATGCTTAATACTTAAAATGTATCCTCGTCTTTCTGCTATATAATTTATATTTCGCCATCAATGCATAACTGATTTTAACATATAACTTTATTATTATATAATCAGTTATGTTGTTAAAATGATTTGCTTAATGGTTTTATATCAGTTTATTTGGGATAAAGTTAACAGCAAAAGTAATAACGCCTTTAAGTTAAGAATATGTTATTCTCGTACTTATTCTGTACATCTAACAAATATGGGTGTGCAAATCTCTTGTGCGAAAAGCGTATGCAAATTTTGTTTTGCGATTTACTTTTTGCCGTTTTAAGCTATGAACACATAACCACTCACCTTGAAGTCAGGAAACACAGGTAAGACTTCCAAAGGCACAACTCTGGGTTTACTGTAGTGCTGTGCGATCTGTCACATTGAGAGGACACAAAACACCATCACTGATTACTCTACATACAAACGTAACAAATTTTTAACATTACGACTAAAGTCAGAACCAATGCAGCAATAAAGAAAATTTGTCCATTTTATTGCATAACAAAATTATAAATTTTACTGTTTTCTGAGCGTCCTCAAAGGTCTTCTCGATGGCTGCAATCTGGCTATCCCTGTCCTTGTAAATCTCTTCTTCAGTGAATTGCTGTTTGACAGAGACACCGATCTTGACCTCAACCTTCTCGTTGGAGATACCGTATCGGTTAAATTCAGTTGATATGTACTCCGTCTTCCTCATCCATGGCACAACTTTGGCATGCTGCTGTGATCTGCGTTTCAAAAGTGAAACGTCAAGAAGTAGCTACTGCACTTATCTTTGCTTTATTTACTCTCACGTCAAGTTACATTTTTAAGGCTACATTTAACAGCTGAGCACTTACCGTTTAGAGCTGGATGGAGCCTGGATGTCTTCTTCCAATAACTTTTCATCAGCAGGGTCCAAAAGAACTAAAACCATCACAACAGATTACTAGAATTCGAAAAAGCAAGAACATATAATAAAGGAGAAACAGAAGTCTAATTCACAAAGGCACAAAATTCATCTACCGCAAAATCCAGAATCCATTTGTGGTTTATAAGTACAAAGAAAAGAAAACCTCTTACGAAAAATTTTACAGTATTGATGCAGTGAAACACCATGTGCAATCCTGCAATGCTAAAGATCCAGATTCTTCCATGAATAGTCCAGGGTTTTTACACATAACTAGTCACTGGCACTTTTCAATAGTGACAATACTTTCCACCAGTGTATATGATGGCAGGCTTTCAGCTTGTAGAATATATACATAGGAAACATGACTTTTTCTCATGTCCTCCCCAGATATCTTACTGTTGGGATCAATGCGGTAGGTGTCGGGGTTGATGAGGTCTATGGTAACTCCAAGATCTGGTTCAGTCAGCAGTTCATGCTTATGTTGTTTCTCCAGGGAAGTTGCTTTATACTGCACAAACCTACCGCAAACAAACATATTAAATAAAAGTGCTTTAGGTTCAGTGTCCCCACCCTGTCTCCTTGTATCAAATAAAATTTGCTAAATTTTAGGCATGCAATAACTTTGCTTACTCAAAAATATAATATCAAAAATATTCCCAAAATTTAAACAATGTTTAAAACTCCTCAGTTCCATAGATCCATATCCTTACACATTTAACTTTTTAGATTATATTCAATGCAAAAAAACTAAACAAAAAAAGAGCCAAGACTAGTAATTGTTTATTCTTTAAGGCTAATATTTATTCTCTCTTTATTTTTTCTGCCAATGGACCGCTTGGCAAAAACAAAACCTAAAGCACCTAAAACCTAAAGTCATGTGCATTCTATAACCACACGTGTCCAGTGTAAATATACGTGTGTGTGCACACACCCCATATAGGTAGATGTGTGATTGCCGTTGACCTCTCTTATGACTCCAGATGTATTAATTTCCCACATGTAGTTACAAAATATTAACAAGACAAATTGGAGAATTTTGCTCGATATTTTCCCTGCTGTTTAAAACACCAACGAAACCTTAATAAGGGTTTGATAAAAAGTTTAATAAGGGTTTGCTACCTGTGCTGGTCAAAAGGATATGTGATGAACTTTGGGTCGAATGGAATATCGGGAAGGCTGTTGCAGTATTTCACCCGGCACACGACTCCAGACCTGACCATTAACGCAAAGGAAAAGAGCAAGCAATGTACAACCTCACAAGAATTAATGACGGTGCTTGAAGAGTGGCATTTGATAAACTTATATTTGACTCCAATAAATTAAACTTGAATTAAACATCTTACACAAACAGACCAGGACAACCCATCCACCAACACAACTATCATTATGTTTAAAATAGCTAAGTACTAGGACTAAGTGACAGGAAAACTGTACCAAGTGATTGGAAAATAAATAAGCACAGTTATAAGTTTTGTTAAATAACCAATAGTTGATTACAATAAACTTATATAGTCAATGATAAATTTTAGGCAAAGCAAGAAATTAGAAACATTGCAGAATTAGCCCTAACACAAAACACATCCATTACGAAAAACGGCTATGCAATACATCCAATACATCCAGAATTATAGATATCTGGAATAATTTAGACGGGACTTACCTTTCTGGAACGGTTCTGTGTGAAGTACTCCTAAGAAGGGAAGTAACACGTAAAATCAGCTACTTTCTAACATTCAAAACATCCCGATAAATAAGTGTTCAAATGGGCCAATATTTTTTGTTTTAGTTAATAATACTGTATATTTTACAGTAAATGGAAATTATTATGTTACAAATAAAACTTGAAACTTGAATACTACTGTGTGCAACAAATGGGGAGTAATGTCAAAAATATTTCACAAATTTAGGCTGCCTAAGAAAGCACGAATGCAAGTATTTTCAAATTATTGTGTCTTTATTCATAACTGGACTACGACTAATTATGCTCAGCATCACCAAAAACAAGCAAAACGAAAACCATGATGCCATTAACAAAACAACCCCGGAGCCCTCAAACCTTTCTTGGGGACAGCGATGTCATGTGCATAGCTTCGCCTACCTGTGTCCGTCTTCTCGCTGCGCTTGGGTCTGGATTGTTGGCGCCATATTAAAAAAAAAAAACGAAAATTTACCCTACGATGAAATATATTCCTATACAAGTGTAGGAAAAATACGAGCTGAATCTAACCCATAAAGTTCTCTTTCCCCTCTTTTAGTTTTGCTTCCGTTCTCATGTTGGGGTCCTTTGCGTGTGTGGGTAGCTCAAAAAATTGCCTGAATAAAATTTGACAGGCTGAACGTTTGCTTATAGTGTCACATAATAATAGGCGATTGTTGTTTGTCTTACATTTTAAAGTGAGGTGACATTCATTTATTTCTGACACTTTTATCACAGCGACGTATTTGGAGAGAGCACGGTCAGCCAGTCCCTGGAGCCATGGAGGGTTATGGGTCTTTCTCATGGGCCCAGTGGTGACGTCACTCTGCTGGCCACAGGATTTGAACTAGTGCGCCTCTCTTCGAAGGCACGCTGGGCCGTCCACCGTATTTGTATTTAGCATTTCATAAACGGCGCTAAACACATTTCTCAAGATATTTTGCCGCAGTCGTTGGTCTGTCGGTGTACGTGTAGTGCTGTTGACATATATTGCATGTCGTCTTCATTGGAGTTATGTAGTCTATATATTAAGGCATTAGATATATTCTGTTTGTCTTTATTCCACTGAACTTTTTTATTTGCTGAGATATTTTAATATTACATGCTATTCGGCATTTCGATTTTTATCTTGTCTTTGGTCCAATCACCAGTACATAAAACATAACTAAGGTTTATATGGAATAAAAATTAATAACAGATTATTTAGTTAAATATTTTTATGACTGAGATTTTATCTGAATATTTGAAGGGAATAAAAAATAAACGGGACTGCTTAGGATGGTGGTGGTTAGGGAGAGGACAGAACCACAGTACGATCCGCATCCTGCGCAGCGCCCTAAACAGATGCGCCCATTTGTCTGCAGCCGCTAAGAGCACAGCCAGATGGTAATTTGGTCTTCTTGAAAATCACAGAAAGCTCTCGTTTCCATCCATCCATTTTCTACACCCGCTTGTCCTGTGTAGGGTCACCGGGGCACAAGGCAGGGTATAACCCAGGCTATTCACATACACGTTCACCTCTACGGGCATCAAATATTATGCGCCTCATTCAACCAAACTCATTCAACAAAACATTTTAGATTCTATTCTGTCATTTGATTTTGTACATCTTTCCAGTGGCTTTTCCAGTGACATACACTGTTTATCACCTTGTTTTCATTTCCTTACACTTGCTGCCAAAATAGTTACTCTTGTGCTCAGTATTTGATTATCAGGTTTAAAATGTGACAGTGTGGTTCTATAAATTCATGAACATTTATCCAGGTTATTGCATTACATTGACGTTGCCAGCAGATGGCAATGTGAACTCCTTCACACAAAGCTACAAAGTGTGTCAGAAATTCACTATGCTTCTTTCACAGTCACTGGCTGCAAAAGGGGCTCTGGTTGCCAGTTCAAGGGGAAGCAGCTCTTCTCCTAAACAGATAGGGGTCAGGCTTTCAGCTGCAGTGTCCTCTGGTTTGGATAATCAGTGGCTATTATTCGCATTCTTTTGGCACTCCATGAGGCTGACCATGAGGAATCCACAGTAATCATGAGCCTGTGTGGTGCTGATCGCCCCCTGCTGGTGTGCGGTGGAATCCCCACAGACCATGGCATTGAGGATGCTAACTGGAAAAATCATCGAAGAACCAGGGCAGGCAGTGGCCTCAACTCCACACTACTATGTAATTAATCTTGACTTTTCTTTCTTGCAACATATGAGCCAGCTGGAGGACTCTGGACCTGCCTATGGCTCCCACTGCACTTCCACTGCTGCTCCAGGATGCCCACGCTGAACTCTGCTCCTTCCACGTCTGCTTCCTTGTCCGCATCCTGGTATTTTAATAAATACAGTTTCTCTGTGCTGACACTGGTGAAACTTTCCATTGTTTAGGTGTGTTTGCTCATACAGCACTACATGGGCTGTTCTTATCATGAACAAGTAAATACAAAAAAAGTTTTATAAATTTGTACTTTGCAAAACCAGGCAAAGCATTTACACTCAATGAAATATCCATTTCATGATTGCCTGAAGACTGTCCTGGACAGTAGATCACACAATGGCAGGGTACTCCCTGCAACACACTTTTTAGAGATACTAATTTACTAACTGCATGGCTAACTAACTAACTGCATGGCTTCAGAGTGTGTGTGGAAACCCTCACGGAGAAAAGACAGAGAAAACTCAACATGCACACAGTCAACACATGTAAGCATGTAATACAGGGAGAACTGCAAATTTATTAGGAATAGAATGTCCCTTCAAAGATTTACAGGGACTGGGCCGGAACAGTGTTAACAGAAAAACAAAAAAGCTACAGTTACAGTGAGAGAATAACAGAATGCATTTTGAATTCAGGCATGAGTTAAGGCTTAATGGAACAGGAGTTAGGAAGGGGACAAGGCAGGTTTGCTAGGGGCAAAAAATAGAATTGAATATTAAACAAAACATTATTGTACTATATACTATTAGACATAAATGAGAGACAAATAGTGTGAATTAACATAACCCCCTGTCACTACATTAAGACAAGATGTCTCTGGCTTAATATACATTCAACTCCAGAATTACTAGCAACCCCAAAGAAAGAGAGTTAAAAACAATAATATAAAATTCACAATTCAAATAAGAATCAACATTTCCCTCAAAATGTTTAGAAGTATTGCTTTCAATTTGTGGAATATAACTATCCTTCAGCAACCTTACATTATATTCACAGATGAGAAATCTTTCAAGAACACATGGGGCAAAATTATTGACACCATTGAGGAATATCTTAAATAACACCAAATAAATCTGCGTCATTGGTGAAAAAAAATATTTCTTTATATTGCTCTTGTTCCACGGGAAGTCATGTGTTATCTATGACCATTTCCTGTTTCCCTGGGGTACATATATGACGTTACACACACATACAAAATCCCTGTGCTGTTCATCAACATGGGTGAATCCACAAAGGCATTAATTGCAAATGACTTTAAAGGTTGTTAACCTATACAAATTAGGTAAGGACTATAGAAAGACTGAGAAATTGTTAAAAAAAAATACCACTGAGCACTATCAGGACAAATATTTAAAAATAAATAGGCATGGAATAGTTTAAAATCTGCCTGGATGAGGGGGCATATTGTGCCCCCCCCCACCACCACCACACAGACACACACAGTGACAGCAGACTATGACAGAGGTAGACAAAAAAATAACTCCCACAAAAATCACAGTTCCTGAATGGTATATCTAGCTTGAATCTTGCAGCTTTAGTATCCCCAACCCGAGTGTCAGACACCACCCGCAAGAAAGATTATTACTATCACAGCAAAAGTTATATAGGTAGTGTGTAAAGAAACCATTCCTGAGAAGTGCAGTGGGTGTTTGCCAAATATCATTGGAGTTAAAATTGGAATGTTGTGTTGTGGTCAGATGAGACCATGCACACCACCATGCTGGTGCTGTATGACCTCATACAAAGAAAAGTATCTGGTACCCTTTGTCAAGTATGGTGGTAGATTGTCAAGGTCAGCGGCATCATGAATTGTATGAAATGCCAGGACATTTTAGCCAAAAACCTTACTGCCTCTGCCAGAAGGCTGGCAATGGATCATGATAATGACTTCAAATACTCATCTACATCAACACAGGAATGGTTGAGAGAACACAAAAGGTTTTACAATGGCCATCTCAGTCTCCGGATGTTAACCCCATTGAGAGTTAAAGAGGGCAGTCCACTGATATAAACCCAAGGATATAGAGGAGCTGGAATTATACTGTATGGAAGCGGGGGCCAAGGCCCCTCTGCAGGCGCTCTCCAGCCTGGTTACAAAGTTACAGAAAGAATCTCAGTGTCGTTACAATGAGGCTTCACTCAGTAATAAGCATGAGGTTGCCAACATTTGTGAAACCTACATTTTACATTAAAAGTTACATTACTAAATAATGGTCTTTGAAAAAACTAAAGTATGCTAAAATAAACACAAGAAATACACCAACGCACTCATCGCGTTTGTGGTCCAACTTCTAAATTAATGTTTAACTCCTCTTCATGGGGGTTGCCAGTTATTCTGGTGTCGACTGTTTACTGACTCCCATGAGATTGCTGCCCATACCAACAGACACTGAGCTGGAGACATCCTTTGTCTTTCTCTAAATGGACCACAGTGAGATGTAGGCAAAGGGGTGAACCATGACTTACTGTTTTCCATTGCTCAGAGGTCCGGCTGTCCTGCTGAGCGGCTCTCTTTCTTTATTGGTGAACTTTGATTTGTGGCCATTGACCGTCATTGCAGATGAATGTCATCTGTTTTTGGCCTATGCTGTGATTTTTAAGAACGTTCCTCTTGACACATTATATATTCAGGCGCTTCTATTCAGGTACTAATTATTCAGGCTTTGAAAATTCACACAGCAAAGTATAACTGAGGTGTTTTTGTCAAATACTAAGCGCCATTCAGCCTTGTGTAACCCACCTTTGTACCTGTTTGTAATTGTAATTTTTCATATGGATGTTTCCTTTATTTGGCCATCCCTTGTATGTGTGTATGTGTGTGTGAGTGTGAAAGAGACATTTTAATATACAATGAATGCAAAATTTTAATTTAATTGTAGAAATGCTTACTTATATTTGCAAGCTGTACCTGACACACATGTGCATTTTCATCTGCAAAGATCCCTAAATAATTCACTTAATTTCACAAAAAAGAAACAATTCAAAAGAAATGAATAAAATCTAAGTATTTCAAAAGGTAGATCTTTACTGGCACAACATTTTCAAACATCTTCTGTAGATTCAGATGGCATACAAGTTTTAAGACGAATCTTCTCAAGAAAGCCAATAGGTAATTTCACATACGTTCACTGAATTGCATTCCCAGACTTCTTTAACAATAAATATTGCTAAATCCTACATGGGCATCTGACAAAACCTAACTGTCTGTATCTGTAAATGATCCATTTTATAAACTGATGAAGGGAAAACACAAAGCAAAAGGGTTTAATAAAGACAGCAAAGAAGGAACACAATTTTTAATGCAATACCAAAATGATTTCTATTGCCAAACTGGCATTATGGTTACTGTAGGGGCTCAAGGCACCATCATAATGTATAAGGTGTACAGTCAATTTATATTATAATGACTTCACAATTACAAGTAAAAAGAAATATTACAGGAATAACCACTTTAACTTGTTTGTTAATAATTACATTTTGAATGTTTAGTACATCTAATATGCATCTAAAACAACTGCAAAAAACCCAAGTGTGAATTTATTGATTTCTTTAACATGTTTTTATTTAATCATTAATAAAACAGATCATTAACACAAATTGTGCTGGTGATCTGCGTTTTTAAATGAAAAGTGGCCATATTATGTATTTCTATTATTATGCTATAAAAAGAGATTTTATCAATAAAATAATCACAGTTTAAATGATGTCACATTAATGTCTATAGTTTAGGATGAACATGAGGATGGCCGTTTTTAATTTTTGTGCTTATGCAAAACCCATTGACAATAAGAAAACAAGGCATGTTGCAAGACAGTGAAGGGCTTTGGTTCAGGGTTTTCACGTGGAATAACATACTAAAAGACATTGTTTTATCCAAGTATTGTCTTACTGTGGCTTTAAATCTAAAAAAACAATGTATAAAATATATTAGATTTGTCTAAATAATACTTTATATAACTACTATATGTTGTAAAGCTTGACAGTTGGAACATTTGTAAGTGGATGAAGTGTAAGAACTATTTTATGATCAAAAGAATGACATTACTGACATTTCCTGTAGTATGAAACCAAATAATTCTAACATGTGTAATGGCAGGAATTTGTCTCTCCTGAGAACCTGAGTACTGCAGCTACAGGGATTAAAATTTTTGCAGGTATCTCTAAAGCGGTTACCTCAGCAATACATACTATCGTTCAGCACGGTCCTAAATGCACCACCATCTACCGTTTTACATTTTAAAAATATTTCATAATAAAATATGCATTATTTACAGTAAATAAACACACTACAGGATCACGTCTTTCATTTCCTAAGGCAATTTCCATCTTAGGAATTTTAAATGTGTGTTTAAGACTTCTGGAGGGAATTGAAAAATGTGCTTTTCCATCATAATTATTATAATTGGAAATGCACAGCAAATACTGGCATCCCACCCAGCATTCTGCCCTATGCTGCCTGGGTTAAGCTCCCCCACCCCGCGACACAGACTAGGATGGGGGGGGGGGGGTTGGATGGATAGATGCACATGGATATTCTGAGTTTACTTTAACATAGTCTAAATACATTGTATGTAAAGTTAGAATATGAAATTCTGAACCTTTAAAGTTAATCTCTCTAACTAGGTTTTCAATGCTCTGGTTACTTTAACTGACAGCTATGTCGTCCATCTTGTGGCAGAAAACTTGACATTTATACCTTTGAAAAAATGTAAACAAAACGTTCAAAATCAGAAAGTGTTGCTTTAAAAAAATCGTTGGCATGAGACAAGCTTCTCAGTTCTAATATTCAGTTCTAAACAGAGAGCAGAGGGACTGTTTCAGACCAAGGAGCCCGCCCTGCTTTGTGCCGGAAGCATGACCGGGACGGCACCCATGCGTTCCAGTGTGGCCTGGCCTAAGGCAAGGGAGTGAGTTGGCTTGCCGTGGGCCAGGTCCTGCTTCGTGTTGACAGAGCTGTTTCTGTGCAGTGTGGCGGATGGGGAGGGTGCCAGGTTAGAGGTAACTACCAGAGTCTTGGGTGGAGGAAGAGTATGGGCGCCATTAGTGCAGATGGGGGGGCTGGATGAGAAGTTCTGGTTCGAATCGCCGGTGTATCGTGTGTATGAGTTTGTGCTGTATTTGGGCCTGGAATTGTGCCAGTAGCGGCTGTTGTAGGTGTTGGTTGACGTTAGGGTGTCGTTCTCTGATGATGAAGCATCAGCTTGGAATGCCTTTACTGATGAGGACCGCTTGGGTGGGAGGTCATCTTCCCTGAACGAAATGAAAGACTCAGGTCAGGTCAGGTCAGGTCAGGCAGCATACACTGGTACAACATGTTGTGTCGCCCGTAAACACACAGTAACTAAAAAACAGTAACTACTGGCAATTACACTTACATCTTTAATCTATTGTGTTGGGTCACTTATTTAAAGTCAGTTTCTTACATTTATTTAGTGGATACTTTTGTCCCAAGCAATATGCGAGCAAGGATCACGGTCAGCCAGTCCCTGAAGCAAATGATGTTAGGGACTCAAGGTCCCCACGGTGACTCTGCCTGAGACAGTAACATTCCAATCACAGGCAGAGTGTCCTAACCCACAGAGCCACACAACATCTGTTGGTTAGCACTAGCTGTATTGTCCCAGCGGTTCCTTGCTTAATGACGCAGATGTCCATGGAGAGCTTGCCATGACCCTGCTTTGAAAAATGGATGGATAGATGGATGGATGTTACTGTATTACCTTGCACAGTCAATTAGTATATTAATATTATCCACTTAATATACTGCTCAGTAATCTTAATCTAGATTTTTAAGGAATTATTGTGGACTTATGGAATTGTGTTTCTCGGCTGGCCTGGGAACGCCTCGGGATTCCCCCGGAGGAGCGGGGTGAAGTGGCCGGGGAGAGGGAAGTCTGGGTTTCCCTGCTGAGACTGCTGCCCCTGCAAACCGACCTCAGATAAGCGGAGGATAATGGATGGATGGATGGATGGATGGATATTGTGGATATATTTATTTTCCGATACCAAATGTCCATCCAAACACTGACATTGAAAAACAAACCATTTAAATTAGCCAATTTCCACATCAGAGGAATACACTGTTATTTTTAGGAATTTCTTTCTGCGCACATTATGATCAATTTGATGATTGTGGTAGTCAAGCATTCAATTCTGCTTAAGTGGCTGCTTCTCCTTTACAGATGTACCCAGGCAGGAAATGCCTGGCTTCACCCCTATGAGCAAATAATAGAAGGTACAGATAGCAGTGACTGAATCACAAATGATAAACACAGTCAGTATATTTTTAAATGCTTTTTCATAGCAGAGCCTTAGAAGATTAATCATCTCACCGACAGAGGCGGGTACAGAGGCAATACCGCCCATTATGGTGCCTAAAGCAGTCCAAAACCCCCCAGCGCCAGTCGTAATCTGCCTCTCCCTGGGGCTTTAAAGAGCAGAGAAGGGGCTGAGAAAAGCTGTGTGCATTTTTTTCTCCTAGCCCAGGTGCAGACCCCCTTGGACTGCTGAAAATCAAGAATGTCACCACCCCCCTTTACGCTAAAAACGCAGGAAACCTTCATTTGAATCACGGGCCCAGGACGACTGGTACTTAGGGCCCGCGATGGCTGGTACTTAGGGCCCGCGACGGTTGGTACTTAGGGCCCGCGACGGCTGGTACTTAGGGCCCAGGACGGCTGGTACTTAGGGCCCGCGACGGCTGGTACTTAGGGCCCGCGACGGCTGGTACTTAGGGCCCGCGACGGCTGGTACTTAGGGCCCAGGGCGGCTGGTACTTATGGCCCGCGACGGCTGGTACTTAGGGCAGACTGTGCAATGCCGAAGCCCGTTTAAACACCAGAGGCACAGTGAACATAGCAAGTCCCTCAGTCCTGCCTAGGAGGCCAGTTTCTGGGAAACACACTTCCTCCATTGCCTGCGTAGATGAGGATGTGTGCTTTGTACAGGCAGTCCGTCACTGTGGGGGTGATTCCTGATCTGCCCGGTTCCCGTCTGCTCTGACACGCCCAGTCAGGGTTTGCTATTCTATACAGCGCCTCATTGCAGCTAAAAGCCAGAGAATTGTGGCAGAGGCGGAGACGGAGAGGAACCAGAATGACCGGCAATTATATCGACCCACGCTGCTGACCAATGAGGAGGCTGACTATACTGATCTGGAAGGTTGGCAAATTTGAGGACCATCTATCCTGTTCGTCATACCTCTGACTTATTTCAGCACATCACTAACAACTTTCACCGTGAATAGTGCCAAGATACATATTTTGCCACCCCCCATGTGCTTCTGTGCACTGATCCAGCTTAAACACCAGAGGGCAACTGTCACAATGGAGCCTTGGAAGATCAATCGCTGCTTCGGTAGTGCAGGGTACACAGGGAACATCGCCCGGCAGGGTGGCCAGTCACAATGCCCCAGTAACATGCAGAAGGAGATCAATTAATCCTACCAGATGAAGATAATCGACTTTGGTTTCCCTGGGGCTTTGAAGGCCACCGTGACACTAGATGCCAATTGACCGCCTGAACATTTTCTCTTAAGGCAGATGCAGATTGACAGCTACTGAACCTGACCACTGGTCACCTGCCTGAAGAGCCCTTCATGAAGAAGCCACGACCTCCATGGATTACCAAGCAGTGACGATTCGATTTCACCTTTCTCCTACCACCATGATTCTGTACTGAATAAGTGATTGAAAGATGAATGGATGGATGTAAAGCTTATACAAATGTAAGCCAATTATTAGCAAACATACCCTAGATTGAGAAATTTAAAAAAAAATGTCCTAAACAAAAGCACTAGAGTGTGACTGGCCTTTGGGAAGTCCGGGAATTTTCCTAGCGGGTGGGTTTTGAGAGGGCCGGTTATTACAGAGCCTATACACCAGAGATGCTCATCTGGTCTGTAGATCTTGGTGTGTTTCCAGGTTGATCACAGAAGATAATTAATGGATAATGTGTTATTTCACTGGTGTCCAACCAGTTGATCCCCGGTCAACAGCCAACCTTCTCAGGGGGGGGGGGGGGGGCGCGGGGGGGGGGGCGGGGGGGGGGGGGGGGGGGGGGGGGGGGGGGGGGGGGGCGCGGGGGGGGGGGGGGC
>JAODKC010000039.1:6534436-6544488 GCA_026777985.1 Mormyrops attenuatus
CAACACCCAAACATAACACCCCCCCCCCCCCCCCCCAAAAAAAATTCCCAGGCTGCTTTTTGTTGCCAGCCCCCCAGTGCCCCTGAAAGGCACTGATCCAGAAGCAACTGGGGTTGAAACAACTTTAGGGTTTTTGTTGAGAATTAGAGGCCTTGAATGTAAAAGCAAAATGCAAGTGATAAATGGTGGATTAGTGGCCAGGCGCACAACCAGAGAAGCCACATCTGCAGAAGACAAAAGGAGACCACTGTAAAGTGCCATTTTCTCATCATACTGAACAAGTGAAAGGTGCTGTAGAAAAATACTGTATAGTGAATGATGTTTCAAACGCGGTCCTCTAGGTCCCCCAGATGGTCCATTTTGTACTGCCTCCCAACTCCAGTAGGTGGCAAAAATGTGGACTGTTTGGCAAGGAGCTGGGAGGGAGCAAAAAGGTGAACTGTATAGGGGTCCCCGAGAACCGGGTTGCGAAACACTGACGTAAGGAACAAACTTGAGAAATTGGCTGCACTTCTGTACTCTTGTGGGCACTTCTTGCAGGTGCACCAATACGTGAACCACATTTAATTCTATCATTCCAAAGGAATGGACTGCAAGGGGTTGAATGAATAATCAGCAAACAGACCTCATCACAGTGTTATCAAAAGCAGTCCACTGGGTCCAGAGGATGGCCGTGACGGAATATAATCTCCTACCTGTATAATACCCCACAGCGTCCTGCAAAGTCAGAAGCATGGTTCTCAGAAGAGTGACCCTAGAACAGCAATATGGTTAAGACTGCCCACAATAGTGTGTGTACCAAGTTAAACCAAGTTAACTCTGCCACCTTCCTTTATGTCCCCTTCTGCTAGCTGGCATGACTGATGTCCTTTCTCCCCATTGCTCTCTTCTCCATGGGCACATAGACCATTGGTTATACTCATCATCAACCATGTACTGTACTATCACCTTTGCATTAACTGCCCCTTGGTGGCATTATTAGAAAATATGGTGATGGACTTCACCAGTATGCTTATGATGCACAGCTACAGTCAAACCAAGTGAGCCATCAATGCCAGTTTAACCTCCTCTTACTAAACCCAGATAAAAACACAAGTACAGTTCCTTAGTCCTAGAGCTGATCAGGTATGCTTGCTGTAAAACTTGATGATTATTGCATTAACAAATATAGCACAGTGGTTAAAAGTCTTGGTATCATACTGTTTTGTTGCTTACATTTAAAATTCTGCCTGAACAGCTTTCTTCCATCTGTGGAATACAGCCAAGCTTGATAAGATGCTGTCCGTCAGTGAAGCTGAAACACTAATCCATGCCTTCTTAAGTTCCAGACTAGAATGTTCCACTTTTTGGGTACGCCTATGTATTCTTAGAAACGCTTCAGCTGCTACAGAATCTTAGTCCCGTTTTACTTTGTGAGAATGCTCTATGTTAAACCCACTGTACCATTAAGGCGCCATTAAACTTGCTGTGGTTCTTTGGCCATATTACCTGCAAAGGGAATTTTTTACACGGCATTGTTTTGGCTGTGTTTGCCCCACCCACTGCTGACACTGTATCTACAATGGCAGTAATATACAATATAATCAGAACACTCACCACAGACCACTCCTCCACTCTCACCAACTTTTTCCAGTTTGTGGACCGTGCAACTAGAGAGAACAGGACCCTGAACCTGTTGTATGCCACCCCCACATACACACTCATCTTCCAGCAGCCTTGTGAAAAAGTGGAAGAAAAGGAGATTAAGGAAACTCTATAAGATTGACTTGGGAATGCATTTTTAGTAACACAGGGTGGACATTGGTAGCCACTGTATCACAGACTACATCCACTTCTGTTTTGGAACTTAGTTTCCAAAAAGACTGTACACTGTTTCCCAGTAAGATACTGTAGACCAAAAAGGACCGAAAGGACTTGCTGAAGATGAAGAAAAGGGCCTTCAGGACACATGAAAAGGAGGAGACAACCTCCAGAGGGAAAATCTGCAGTGCAACCTTCATCAGCACAACCTGAAGGGGGTTTAAAGTGGTAAGAGACTCACTAATGGCTACAAGGAGGCTGGTAATATGGTGGTGCAGGAAAACTCAAACATGGTCCTACTTCAAAACATTTAACTCTCATTCATAGACATGGCTCTCCCCCAACACCAACACTGACCCCAGACCCCTTCACTTACTCTTCCTGTTACCTTCCTTCAAAGCCACTCCCCTCAAGGCTCTGCCACTACCCCTCCCAAACTGTCTATCTCTGCTGACCAGGACAGAGTTGGAGAGATTCTGTACAGGAAAGGCTGTAGAGCATGACAGTATCAGCCCCATGGTGTTCAACACATGTACCAATTTGGTGGCATTATTTTTCTTCTATTTGTTTTCCCTCTCCATGAACCTGAAGAAGATACCTCAGACGGTCCTAGTGCCAGAGATCGGGTACTCCCGTACCCTCAAGGACTACTGACTCATTCCTCTCACCTCACAAATTCTGAAGACTCTGATACAGTAACAACGAACCAACTCCAACCTCTAATCACAGACCACGTGGACGAAATGAAGTTTGCCTACTAGGCAGATATAGGTGTGGATGATACTATTCTGTTCATCATAATTCTGCCTCTCTAACTTGGCAGAGTGATGCAGACAGATTCCCCATCGTTTTCTGGATCACAGACCACCTTACTGACAGGCAGAGATTTGTGAGGCTCCAAGATTGCTTATCAAAAAATGTGCCGAGCAACACTGGGGCACCCCAGGGAACCTTCCTGTCGGAACACAATGGACTTAAAGTACAACACAATGTCATGCCATCTGCAGAAGTTCTATGACAGCTCCACTATTTTAGGCTGTATTGTCACCAAACAGGAGTTGGAGTATAGAAAGCTGGTGGAGGACAGTCTTGTTGCAAGAGGAGAA
The DNA here is from genome assembly GCA_026777985.1 of Mormyrops attenuatus. Taxonomy (NCBI): domain Eukaryota; kingdom Metazoa; phylum Chordata; class Actinopteri; order Osteoglossiformes; family Mormyridae; genus Mormyrops; species Mormyrops attenuatus. Next base: position 6,537,343 of record JAODKC010000039.1, read on the forward strand.
CGACCTGAAGCTGAAAATCAGCATGGCAACGGAGCCGATGGTGGATTATTTGTGTTCCAGGGAGCCCCTGAGATCTGTCACCATCCAGGAAGGGAATAAGGAAGTGATGAAGTTATACCTTCACCTGGAACATCATCTAACCAGCATAATAGTTATGTACTTATGCAAGTCACTCTGGCTAAGGTTGTCTGCCAAATGCTATAAATATAAATGGACTGGACAGACAATACAGCTGCATTATGCAAGAAATGCCAGCAGGCATTTGCTTCAGTGTAAGCAATATTCTACTGGAGATCTTCTTCAGGTCTGTTGTTCTTCTCCTCTGTGGTTTGCTTGGGGAGCAACAGCACTTCAGACAATTGCAAATGCCTGAACAAATGAATCAAGAAGGCCAGCTCCACAACCAGTTTCAAACAGGACTCATTTAGAAGCAGTGTCATAGAAGAGAATACTGGTAAAACTACTTAACACCACTTAATACCTACGCCTCTGCCTCTAGCTTCTCTTTGCATCTTGACTGCTGTGTCCCCAGTCAGCAGTAATGACAATGAGCATAGTGACAACACTACATTCACATTTGTGCATAAAATGTACCCTATATATGTATGTTACTTTCCTTTCTTCTGACCCTGTGTGGCTTGTTTGTAAACTACTGTTCCCTACTTTAATCTGATTTTAGTGCCCATTACATCACTTGTATTTCTTACAGTAATGCACTTTTCAATAATCTGTTATATTTTCGTTAAAGTGTGGTCCATTCCCTACTTTCTTTTCACCATCAATTAAAAAATTAATTTGAATGTGATTAGGTTTACAACTTAACAAATTGCTTAACTATAGTATGCATCTTTAGTGTTATTAAGGAATAAAATTCACATTTTTCTTCTGAATAACATACTGACTTTTACATGAATATATGCACATTAAAACAGGGGCTGTTTAACATGTTCTTTGCTCATGACAGCAAACAGAGCCATGCATCAAAAAAATAAAATATGACAGTGAATTTGTTTGACCACAGGTCACATGATTTTGCCTGATCTTCTTAAATGCTGTTTATAATACATATGCTTGTCAGTTCTATTGTCAGTAAAAATCATTAATATTCATACATTTGAGTATGTATGTAATGTATGACTAATTAACCAATGATAATTGCTGTAACTTACGCAACTGATATATTTAATGAGTGCAGCATGGTAACCTCAGATCTCTAGGTGTGGGATTTAATGCTCTGTTGATGTGGATGAACGCTGTGGCTGCAGTGAAGGTGCTGCAGTGAACCCCGACCTGATTTCATTGGCGATCTCTTCTTCTTCATATTTATTCTTTTTCTTCATACAGACGAGAGTGACCACCACCAGGAAGGAGCATATCAGGACCGCTAGTATACTCGTAGCAATAGTGGCAGCAATAAGCCCGACATTCTCCGACTGAGCTGCAGAAAAGCATAAGTAGAGTGACCTAGTAAAACAGCAGGCAAATATGAAGAATTATCTGCTTTTCAACAAATGAATTCATTAGAATGCACACAAGATTCCTCAAATAAACTGACCTAAAATATTTAAGAACTTAATATTTAAGATACTGCAGATAGCTTTGCATAATAATAATCCACCATTGGTAATGAAAGATCTTTATATTGATAAAGAGTGACCAAGGTAGGAGTTGGTTTTTCTACATGGGGACCTTCAACAAACACCCATTTTTATTATTTTATGAAGCCTTAGTTATTTCTGTTTATTTAATTTAATAAGTGAATACAAGTTCTTAATGTATATTATCGTTTATACAAGGGGACATACGGTAATTCGGTAACTGATAGGACCCTAGAACGCATGTTGGACTTCACTTACAGGCCACCACCTGCAAATTCAGCAGACACGTGCTCTTCCCAATGGCATTGGAGGCAGTGCACTGGTACAGACCCGAGTTGCTTGTGCTGATGTTCCGCATGGAAACCGTTCCATGTACCTGGTCTAAGAAAAAAACAAGCTGTTCTGATTTAAAGTGTAACCAGAACTACTACATTACAATATTAACCACTTTTTTTAATTTATGGTATTTAAATGTATTAAGGGTCATTCTACTGAAACAACCAAATGCATATCGATATCCTAAGAGTTACAAAGGTTGTATTATTAGTAATATGAATGCCATGTCAATAACACTCTATGAACACATTCATAACACATCATGATGCATTCATAAAACATTAATATATGGCTGTAAATATTTATTAAAAGGCATAACACATTATACGCATGTTTATTATGCATTATGAATGCTTTATGAAGCTCTCATCTATAATGCACTATAGATACCTTCATAATGCAGTACAAAGCATCCTTAGTTCTTATACTGATCATTATAAGACCTTGTAATACTTTTTGAAGGTATCTATAGTGCCTTATAAATGAGAGCTTCATTGGAGTGTATGAAGTATTATAATCAACACTATAATGCCTTATGACTGTCAATGGAAAATGCTATAATGGTTTATTAATTTTTATAGCAACCATTATAAGGCATTATGAAGGTATCTATGGTGCATTATAGATGACAGCAAGTGTTACCAGTACTTCTTTCAGTGTTATTCTCAATATTCTATCTTTCATTAAACATGTATAAAAAATACCATTCTGAGTATGAAAAATATAATTGTGTGATCCAATTATCCTTAGAGGTCATAGAGTCATATTGTTTCAAGTTTGCTACAAACGAGAAGAAACACAGGACAACTGTAAGAAATGTGCTGTTTTATCTGAAGAAGGCATACCCTATTGCTTAAGGCCACTTGCTCATTTGTTAAAGCATTCTTTATTATGATAGTTTGAAGCTACCAGCAAACGTACAATAAAAGGATGACGTACCTTGCATAGCAGAGCTGGGCAGCTTGGACACAGACTCCAGCTTCTCCCACGCGTATGTGGGCGTGGGGATCCCTTCTTCTGAGGCACATATTAGCACAATGTCACTTCCCACATCTAGGCTGCCCTGGACGCGGCAATGGGGAATGGAGGGAGGCACTGGGCACGGTGAGAAAGGTGGTTAGCTTTGTGCTGCTGTTTCTTGTATACATTACCCTGTTGTGTGCTTTCACAAATCAGAATTGCTGGAAACACAAGCCTGTTTTTAATTTCTTTGAGACATGCCCACTGCAGTACTTTTAGTGCCTGGCACTAGACTGTTGCACGCTTCTTTGTACAGTGCTCAGAGAAAGTCATGCTTAATTTTCTTCATTCAATAAAAAATGCAAATTTATTGGTTTTATGACGTCACACTTTGATGGTACATGAATAATGTAGTAGTACATGCATACTTAATGCATTAATTAATCAGTAACTAAGTGTTAGTTGTGTAATGATTCCATGCTTGTTCATCATTAATCAATCATGACAGTTCATGTGTTCCATTCAGGCACTCTGTTAGTTAACAGTGAACTAATTAGTTAATAATGGTAAGACTTCACTTGAGGGGGCAAAATGACTTAACAACTCATTTACTATTCAAGTACAAATTATGAATTAATATAGGTTTCCCCATGAAATACATGAACTGTCATGATTGATTTTATATTCATTTTGAGTAGTAATAAATAGAAACCGAAATTATAGATCTAAAAGAGTTGTTATGATGTTCATTGGCAAGCAGCTTGATTGGGTGTCTTTTTAGTTAGTAACACTTTTGCAGTAACATAAAACACCAAACATTTCTGCTTAATATCCCTTTGGGAGCCAATGACTACAATTGCAATTAATAGCGAAATGGCAAGAACAGAACTGAATGAGTCAGTCAAAAAAATTAAGACACTTAATAAAAAGAAAGTCCCTGTGTAGTAGATATATCTAGATATGTTAAACATTGCTTGTCAATGGACATTTGTTATGAAACCAATAAATGTGCAACATTGTTACAGAATTAAGCAAACGTCCCAAGACTTTCTGTGAGCACAGTGCGTGAATACAAGTTACAAATGAATAATGATTCTCAGTTAACTACTAGTACAATGTCGTTTGTAACAACAAAGCATTTAGGGTTTGGACATGGCTGGAAGAAATGATTATAGATGATAGGAAAATCGATGTTATTATGACAAGACATTACTATATAAGCTTCACAATAGAAAAACTCCAAAATATCACGATATCAGGGAAACATACCCAGGACAGTGAGTCCAATCACCCCAATGTTGCGACCTCCTCTGTCAGGGAGGTTGTTGACCAGGCACTGGTATGTCCCTGTGTCAGAGAGCTGTGTGTTGTTGATGAAGACAGAGGCACTTGTGCTAGGCATGGTGGCGACAAAACCCACACGACCACTTAACTGGTTGGCTAAACTGAATACCTGTCCACCCTGGTAGATGATAACCTGCAAAAATACAAAGATTATGTATAACCCATAAATTTGTCCACTATCTCATCTAAGGTGCTTTATGCTATCAGTGATAAGACCCAGTCTCCCCTAGACCCTGTACTAGACAAGCATTTGAAAGATGGATTGATGATTGATGATCTATCAATTTTCATGAATTATATGTAATAAACCATTTATAACTCTCCCTTGATTAATCAACCCCATTTGTTACTTAAAATGAAAACAAGGAAGAATATTCATTAAATGAAAACAGTATGTTTTATGCGAAAAATTACTACCACTTCCAGCCAAACAAAAGTTCACATGCAACCATTAGGTATGTTAACCTGATTCAAGGCTTTGAAAGTTTTCATTTCTGGGGTTTGGGTCACTATTGAACCACAATTATCAGATACCCAAGTAATTGGATTGGAATAAATGAAAATTTGGATAAAGTCATACATCTAGGACAACCAAATTTAGTTTCTGTGTATTTTGTGGAATGATAAAATAAGTATTGTATGCACTCTACGCCAAAAATAGCATATATAAAAGCCAGATTATAAGATCACTATTATGTACATTTTCTCCAGATACTCTGATTTCCAACCATTATCCAAAAACCATGCAATTAAGTGAATCAGTGCCTGTGCAGATGTGAGTGTGTGCCCTGCAATGGACTGGCATGCTGGGATAAGGACCCCACGACAGGTCTGAGGTGACAATATTACATACCCTGCTGCCCTATTATTTACTTAACATTTAAGCTGATATCAAATTATAAAAATTACAAATGTATTGAATACTACATCATAACTATTACTTCTAAGCAGTACCGGACGTAGTCGATGTGGCTCCCTAGACAAGCTTCACGCACGGCATTCCCTGTCCAAGGCAAAGTTGGCTGGCAAGTCTGTGCCCCCTCATAAGTTGGTGCCCTAGGCAGTCGCCTATGTTGCCTATAGGATTATCCTGCCCTGCTACTCAGCATCTGTATCCTTCCTAGTGGAGATATCCTGATCAATTTTGTATAATAATTTAATTCTACTAGAACTATGCAGAACCACAAATTGATAATGCCACCAGGATGCGTCAAAAAAGGGGTGAAGGCAGTTAAAAGCTTGTCTCTGTTCCTCATAAAATTAAATTTGGATGTGTTTGTGTGCGCACCCATGTGCAAGTGAATGTCTGGGATGAGTGTTAAGTCACGGTGTCCTTTGATTTAATTTAAAAGTGATTGAGGATGCTTGCAATGCACTGGCATCCCATTCAAGCCTTATTTTATATAAGATCCAGATTGACATGCTTGTCCCATGCAGGGTTGTGGGTCTGGAACCCCACCCAGAAGCATAATAATAACCCAGGATGAGGCTCCAACCTTTAACACCTACAGGCATTTTGGCATCTCCAATTCACCTTTGTGTGTTTTTGAATTCTGGTGGGAAACCAGACAACTTAAAGAAAGCCCCAAGATGATAGAGGGTAAATCTGCAAACCTTACACATATAGAACCTCAAACCCTGGTCTCCAGAAACATGAGGCAACAGCAACAGCACCATACCACCCCCAGAAAAGGCCTACATACATATACATATGTATATTGGGGGCATTTCAACCATTAGATTTCACCACCATCTCACTTAATTCACTTAATGAGTTGAGTCATTTGATGAGATATTGATTAGCCACACATAGCATGCTAATGATTTTGGACGGGTTTTGAAATAAGATAAGACAATCATCACTTTTATTAATCCCCGTGGGGAAATTGTCTTTACGCCTCCCTCAACTTGCTCTTCGCAGAGTAAGTTGTCCGCGAAGGGCTGCCACCTGTGGCGGCGCCCAGGGAGCTGGGGGTTAAGGGCCTTGCTCAAGGACCCGCAGACATGCTGAGGCTGGGTTTGAATAGGGCGACCTTGTGATCACAAACACACAGGCTTAGCCCCCTGAGCCACACGCTGCCCCCTTGAAATGGCTAAGTTGACACACTTTGACAGACATAAAATCATTTTACATCAACATGAAGATGATTTAAACATTATTTTCTTTGGCTGCCTAAGACTTTTGCACAGTACTGTATACTATGTAAGTTAGTGTGTGTGTGTGTGTGGATTAGGTTTATATTGGTGATGTCATTTTTTGGGTTCCCACAAAGATCTGCAAATGCAACCAAAAAAGTAAAAATGCCAAAAGTCTCGTATTTTGTTTGGTTACTTATGGTTAAGGTGAGGGCTGGGTAGGGGTTAGGGTCACCATGTTGTGATTAGCGTTTTCCCCATAGAAATGAATGGAGAGTCCCCACAAAGATATAATTACAAACCTGTGTGTGTGTGCGTGTGTGTGTGTGCATTGTACTTTATGTCCTGTAAAGTTTAAACTGGATCCATTGAGTATATTGTGGAGGTCTTGCAAGGAGGGCATGGTTGAGTGAGACCACAGATTACCTGCTCTGGCTGGTTGGCATTGGACAGCGGTATAACCATCCAGATGATGTTGAGGTTGGTTAGGGCTGCACTAGTTGTGAAGGTGCAGGACAAAGTGGCTGTTTGTCCCCGTGCCACGCGGACATTCGCCTGACTTACTGTCACCTCTAGTGGTTTTACACCTGTGACAGAGAACACAACCTTGATATTAGAATATTACGGAATTCTGCCCTAATATCAAAAAGCAATCCTTGCAAAATATAATGGCACTGTTCTCTGGCACCAGAACAACTGGGAGAACATTTTAAAATGAACTTGAGGAAGCACTTCTTCACACAGCGTGTAGTTGGAGTATGGAATAGTCTTC
>JAODKC010000039.1:6544588-6559573 GCA_026777985.1 Mormyrops attenuatus
TTCTCCCCAAACGAGCTTGATGGGCCGAATGGCCTCCTCTCGTTTGTAAATTTCTTATGTTCTTATGTTCTTATGTTACGCTACATATACATTCTTTGATCAAATAATCATTTTATTCCCTAAATTTATAAACCTTTATATAAAGATGATTTTAAATATTCCTAATGCAATACAGCTTCCATATTTCTCTCAGTGGTAGAACAGGCAGTAACTACAATATCCTGTAACATTTTACAGACTGAAGTGCATTTCAATTTAAAAAGAATGAAAAATAATATGATATAACCAGTGACCTATTTTAGAGCTACATAAGGAACCTTAATGAAAACCATTGCATGTAATATTAAATCAACTACGGCACAAACTGGAGCAGAGTTTAGCCATAAGATGGAGGGTTTCATAAGTTAGGGTCCAAACTGTGCATTACAGCTAGTACACTTCTTACCTAATCCTTCGGTTTGGGCTGATGGCGCACCCTAAACTGATTGTTTTGCTGCTTTACTGTTCCAGTTTCCTAATGATCATCTTCACTGCGTTACACAAGATTTTTTAATTACCCTTCTCTAACCTAACATTAGCCAAATGGTTGTATGATCTGGACACATTACAATTTGGATAGACAAATATAAGTTTTGATTTGTTTTGCGTAAAACAACAACAAACAGACCCCTGGGAGAAACTCAGGTGGTCTAGGTTTGGCGGATGGTCTCTGACAAACCAGAAGTAATTTAATGAACATCACCGCCGTGAGCACAGGCCAAAAATCTCTTTTGTGCGAAATATAAATTATAGCCATTGTAGAAGTACCACGTTTATGCCTTTGTAGCTGATAAACAATACTCTGTAACATTTTACTTCAGGAGGCACAAATAACTTAGTTACTCACTTACTACTCAAGTACAAATCATGAACTAATATAGTTTCTGCATGAAATGCACGAACCATCAATGATGCAAAAAGAATATTATTGGTTTATTTATGAACATGTAAAAAGATGTTTAAGATCCTTGAAATTCTGTGTAACCTTTGAAATTCTCCTTGACAGGCATCTCCTTCATTGTTACGTGAGGTCTCTCACCTAGTTTTAATGACTATTTGCACGACGAGGTAGCTCTGAGAATCAATGCAGACCATGCTAGAAAGAGTAATTACTATTTTATTTTACTATTTTAATCAAATTCACTATACAACCCCCTTATAAAACAATTAAAGATTCCGTCTCACAAGTGACAGGCGAGTTTACTGTGAGAGAAATGAAGTAGGTCACTGCATGTATGTTCACAATTCAAATGAAAGATATGATTTATTCTGATGGGGCCCTTTCAAGAGAGTGCCTGGCCCAGAAAACATATCCTGCTCACCTTCCTCTCTGTCCTGCTGCCTTATGCACAGAGAATATTGAGATAAAGCTTTGTACTAATGAATAAATAAATACTGATGAATAAATAAAGAAAGGCAATGTTTTTTTCCAAATAAAGTCAGAAGAATGGAACTTTCCACCTTTTTAAAATATGATTTACTAATGGGATTTCAATGAGATGTGAATGAATTACTGCCAGTTGAAAGCATTCAGGGTACTTGCAAAGAAAGGATGGACATATTTTACAGCATTGTGTGACAATTGGAACAGAAAGTATGGCTGAAAATCTGGAGGATTAGCTAATGTGTTGCCATCGTTATGCTTTACACTTGCCTCCAATTAATCCTATTCCATTCATGTTATGCTGTCACTGTCTTAGTGTCAGCAAAAATATGACATTCATATTGGAAACAGAAGGTGGTTTTGAAACTCCTCCACAAATCTAGATCTATAAAAACCATGCAAACCATACAGAGCCCTCCAGCATGCCTTCTACCATCTCTGCACTGAACAAGGTTTAATATTATATTTCAGGCTAAATTTGTGTGAAAGCACAATTCCAGTTTATCAAAAGAAATCATTAGAGAAGTCAGGGAATATAGCAAATTCCCAAGTCTATGTTTAGGAAAGGTTTACAATTAACTCATTCTCATATGACATCATGAGTTGTATTCTTTTGTTATAGCCCTTTAACTGCAACTGGATGCTGTCAATGATATCAGTTTTACATGTATTATAAATGACAGAGGAGATAATAGATACCCTTGTAGTGGATTTTTTAAATGAAGAATATCTTTCTTTGGTATCTTTGGTGCAGTAGCATCAACATTGAAAGGAGATACGGTCAGCGAGATTCACTTGAGGTTTCAATTTTGTTGTTTTCACTAGGTTTGAATCTTCTGGGTTTGAAAATTACTTTGCTAATTTTTAATTAAATAAAAATTTGTGATTCCGCACGCCCTGATTTTGCCGAGTATGATGTGTCCCTGGGTCAACAAGGAGCGTTCCACTTCTTTAACCAATCACAGTCTTCATTGAATGACATCACTGCATTAATTAAAAGCAGTGTTTTCTGTTATGTGGCACGGCGCATAGATTTGTAAAGTACCTGTTTTATTATGCCTTTTGTTAAGGGATATGTCATGGATAAACAGACAAAACACAGGAATATGCTTATCTGCAATGGCTGTATGGAAAAATGTAAGGGTGTGTCTTTATTTCATGATGATGATGATAGAATAATATTATTATTAATAATAATAAGGCTTGAACCAGCTACAGTACCTTCTGATCACAAGCACAGGGCTTAGCCCACTGAGCTGTACACTGCTGCTAGCAGGCCAGAAGCCTTCAGTTTGAATATGAGAAGAAAAAAAAAAAAAAAAACGGCCCAATGTGGTGATGTCATACGATGAAGACTGTGATTGGTTAAAGAAATAAAAACGCAAGCCCCTCCCTTGTCGGCCCAGGTATTGAACTCCACAAAATCAGGATGTCATTTTGATTCTGCCTGACAGGATCCTGTTCCTAGGTTCACAGTTTAAGTTAGTTAGTCACTGTCTAGTTCCCAGCTTGGGGTTTTGTTTGGCGCCTGGTTTAAGTTTTCTTACTGCTGCCCTGTTTACTGGTTGATGTCCCAGGTCTCTGAATTGCTCAGCATTTCGGTCTCTTTTTGGTGCAGCCATATCCACAACGTCGCTATGGTTACCTTTTTCCAGTATTTTCAGGGGTTGTAGCTGGACGTCTAATTTCGACAGTCAAGGAAGTCAATAAAACACATTTTAACTGAGAGTTATCAGTTCCATGTTGTGATAAAATGTGTTGATTCAAGGTGGTTTTTCTTGTGGACTCACAAGACTTCACAAACAATCTAAAAATTAATAATACAAAAAAACAGTAAATGTCATTTGTGTTGCTTGCAAAGCAACACTGATCGTCCAGTACAGTGATTTGCTGCAAGGTTGGACAGGAACAGTTCTGATACTGCGACAGTGCTGATACTGCGACAGTGCGGTGTCTGAGACAGTGCTGAGAGTCAAAAGAGAAATAAAATGAACCAGCATATTTTACTCGCTGTATTTTTGTGCCATGCAACAATACATTTTTAAAAAGTGAAATAAAAAGTTTTAGAAAGCTATAATATATTCATTTTAGAAGCCACATTCCCCCTGCTTCCCATTCTTAATATACTCTGTCACCTTTAACAGACTGATCTGATTTAACGCTTATTTATACTTACTAAAGTCTTATTAGACACAGTTATACTGAGCATGTCAATCTGGAGCTTAAGTAAAACATAAGACTTGAATGGGATGCCAGTGCATTACAATGTGCTCACACACAGTCACAAACAGTCACACACACACACACAGAGTCACACACACACACACACATACACACACATAATCACAAATGGCATGCCATGGGATTACAGCAGAAAACTGGAGACTGGGCCAGATGTAGGGAAAAAAGACCAAAATAGGTTATGGGGATTTGTGAATTTCGGTAATGGCACCTTTTTCCTTATGGTCTGGCAGTGGATGTAGGATTCACCTCATCATCAGCTTCCAGCCCACTAACAGCATCTTACCAACATGATTATTATGAGGCTAAGCAGATTAATTCTGCCCCATCTGGCCCGAGTGCTGACAGCATCAGCTGCCCTCATGCCCAAGGGGCCATGGTGGCCGGTCATGATAATCCAGCATCATCTGCTTTTGCTGACTATTAAGACTGTCCTGTGATACATACTGTCAGTTTTTGAAAAGACGAGTTGTAATGAATTTATTTCAGAATATCTTAGTAAATGCACAAGACAAGATGCTATTTCTGTGTTTTCATGATGGGTAACAGCGTCTGCTCTCCCTCCCGTTTCGCTCTCGTAAAGAATGAATTATGTTTAATGCCGCACTTTCTCACTACACACTGAATTTGCTTGTTATGGGATGCATGTTACAGGACTTTGCAAGAGGTTTAGGAGGCTAGGAATCTAATTATCTAATTCTATGGCTTATTGTTGATACTTAATTGATACTTTTTTTTTTATTAATCCCCGTAGGGAAATTGTCTTGTACGCCTCCCTCAACTTGATGCAGAATTAAGCTGTTAATACTAAAAAACTTAGAGGCCCTTTGACCACCACGATGTCCACTTATCACGATACATATACACACAAACAAACTACAATATAGCTACAACAATAACAAAGAAATTAATAAAATGAAAAATACAACTGCAATAATAAAAAGAATTATACCATTCTACACAGTTCTTTCGTATCTTTCCTGTTCTTTAATCTTCAATGCATCAAAAATGTGTACAAACCAGTTTTGATTTTTGATAGTGACATATTGTGCGCAAATGTATTATTTTATTTATATTAGTGTATGGCTAATCACAAAGCACTCCGTTGCTGAAGGTGAATTGTACTTGCCCAACTGTATATAGGTGTGTGAATGGTGTGTGTGCACAGTGATGGATTAGGGTCCCACCCCCGCTTTGCACCCATAGCTTCTGGGATAGCTTTTTTATGTGTGGCTTGGTGAACAAGGTCAGCAGTATTTTTATAACATGTACCATAATGTTCCATGAGCAGTTTTATTTTCACACGTGAAAGACTAACTATGTATGCTGACCCTATATAAGATTACTAAACAATGATATTGTTATATACTACATACTTAAAAAAATCTGTTTACCATTTTCACAAGCAAGAAGCTGCTGTGATCCGTGTCACATAGCTGACACAGCTAAAAAGAAGGTAGAGATTAGAAAGGGATCATGAGTCATGTGACTGATCACATGCTCCCCGATAGGGCAAAAAACTGCAGATTATGCTCGTGACCTTCTTCCCCTTTTCTCTGCTCGGAACAGTAGCTACATACAGAGCTGAACAGTAGGACATAGATAGAACCTGATCCACAGATAGATAAAGAACACATTGTAGGGTGTGACCCGACAAGGCGAGCATTAAGAGAAAACTGTGGATATTGGATATGACTTCATTCTTGTGGCAATGTTATAAAATCATTCTTCATAGTAATATTCTCCCACAGTGAGTATACTAAGATTCAATTTCCTACAGAAATTTTATTTTATACTGACTTGTTAAATTATGGCAAAAAATACAGTAGAAACACATGTCAAAGGGCCAAAACATGGCTGGATTTGTTATTTTATTTTGTACACAAAAACCCTTCTATACTCCAGACATTAAGAACATGTGGGTATGAAAGAATCCTGCACTCAACAGGGGCTTGGGCAGTAAACCCAAGTACAATAATTGGGATCACTTTAGTCTCCGAGGTCCAACACTCATATTTCCTTATAGCAGGAATCTCTGGCTGTATCTCTGGGGCAGGACCTTTGGGGGTCAGTTTATTATACTTGTGAACAGGAGCCCCCACCTTCAGACCTAACATGGTTCACTGTACCCTAAGGCAAAAATTCCAAATTTTGTTCCAGTTAAACCCCAGCCTTGTAAATCGATCACAGAACAAGGCTCATTATGTTAGCATGGATGCCCAGGAAAATTACATAGCATATTTTGAACAACGATGTATGCAAGGTGCTCTTCAAAAATATTGTTATGGAGGAAAATTTTGTATTCAGGACCAGCTTCAGAGAAAACCATTTCACTAAAAAACACCTTCTGTTGTAAAGCTGTCACAGTTTTCTCCCTGCTGTATGATTTTACTGCAGCAACATAAGCCGGGATATTTAAGACAAGATGTTAAAAATGTTTTATCAATGTATCTGTCCCTACTGGGCAGAGCTGGAACTTAATTTACTTGTGTTGTGCAGCAGCAGCCAGGCAGAGTGGAATACAGTACCCATCCTGTATGTCTGCATGCTATACGGCAGGGATGGCCAATCATATCCACAAAGGGCCAGTGTGGATGCAAGTTTTAGGGGTAACCTTTAGGTCAGCTCCTCAAACCCAGGTGTGATGACTCTTCATCCAATCAGTCCTCTAATTAGTAATCGAATTAGGGAGTTGCAGCAAAAATTTGCATTCAGAGTGGCCCTTTCTGGATAAGATTGGCCACCCCTGCTATACCTACATGCATAGGCTATAGCCAGAGGTTGAAATTTCAGGCCCATCAAGTAAAGATCCAGGCCAAGATTTTGTTTCAACCAACCAGTTGAGTATAAAGAATCACAGACATACAGTACTCAGCTGGTTGGTTGAAACAAAATCTTGGGTCTCGAAATGTACCTTCTCAACCTGAAAATGCCAGCATCTGGCTATAAGAAGACTATTAACATACCCCTTCTTCCAAAACCTTATCTTGGACGTGGATGTTGGGAGGTCTGTAAGTTCTCAGGCAGCACAGAACTGCAGGGCCCAATCAAAAAACATGTCTCTGAACTGGGGGAGGAATCCCATGAAATATGGGGAAGAACAAAGTCCACACTCACTGAGGTGGAACATGAATCTCCAGTCCTTGAGGTACCGTTCAAGGCCATAGACATGCAGTTAGGTGAACTAGTGCCTCTGAATCACCAATAGTCTGTGAGTGTGTGTATGCGCGAGTCCTGTAACCACTTATCCGATTCACAGTCGCAGGAGGTCCGGAGCCTACCACATAGCCTACAGGCATGTCATGGCTGGATAGGCCTTTGTGAAGTAGATGAGGATCATGTATTGTATCGATGCAAACTTTCTGAAAAGAAACAAAACCAGATAACTATAAATACTATCCTCCAGGTGAAACTGAGATGGTCAGCACAGAATGCCAACAATTAAATTTTAGTAATCATGAATGGCTTATCGTGTAGGATTCTAGAGGGCCTGGAGCCTCCCTCAAGCACCATAATGCACTTAGGCAGGAATATATTCCATGCCAGTCCATCACCGGTCACACACACACATGCTCATATATTACGAGCAGTTCGGTAGCCAGTAAACGTAACTGTGTGTCTTTCAACAGTGGAAGCAAATTGGAGTACAAAAAGGAAACACGGGGAGAGCATGAACACTCCACACACAGCAGTGGTAGGCTGTGAACCCCAAACCCTGGAGGCACGAGACAACAGTGCTACCTACCTTCTTGTCCCAGAGGCTAAATAATCAAAAAGAACTGAGTACATAGTAATATTCTCCCACAGTGAGTGTACTAAGATTCAGTTTCATATATAAGAAAAACATTTCTTGGTAGGTTGCATGGCAGATGGAGAACAACAGGTAGTGATTGCATGTAGTGCTACAATCAACCTTTTGTTATATTAATGCCTGTCTAGATAAAACGATTTACAGCACAGTCCAAGTGGATTCACACTATAGCCCCAGTGGATTTACAGTACAGCCCAAGTGAATTCACAGCACAGTCCAAGTGGATTTATAGTACAGCCCCAGTGGATTCACAGCACAGTCCAAGTGGATTTACAGTACAGCCCCAGTGGATTCACAGCACAGTCCAAGTGGATTCACAGCACAACCCCAAGTGGATTTACAGTACAGCCCCAGTGGATTCACAGCATAGTCCAAGTGGATTTCAAATTTTCTGCTATTACTAATATCAGTATTGCTTAAGAATTTTCCTTACCGAAAAAAATAAACCGGAGCCCCCACAACAGGTACAGAGTTTTAGGAACATGCTTCAGTCTCAGTGGTATTTAACCAGCTGGCCTTACTTATCTCTAACAGATTATTTAGTTTCATTAGGGCCAGCTGAAGCCATTAACTGAGGAACCTGTGGGATGGCCATCAACCACGAAGGAAAAATGACTCACACCCTGGGCCTGTATCACAAAGCAGGATTTCTTGCTTAGCTAGATAACTTGTTGGATTTAAGGTAGTCTGGGCTAAATGTAAGTGAATGAAGGGAAAGTCCATTTAAGCTGGGGTACCTTAAATCCAACAAGTCATCTAGCTAACGAACAAGTCTCACTCTGTGATACAGGTCCCGAGTGTTGTGTCATTGCTCTACTTCCTACAGACTCAAAAGGCTAACATAAAACACTCAATTATCAAGTTTTCATTATACTTGATTATTATTAAAACATTGAGGAAAAAAATTAATTAATAGCAGTCATACAGCACGGCGAGCCACACCTAAAACATCTGAATGCCTCTGGAAAAATCTAAATAAGTGCAAAAAATCTAAAAATAAAGATTCAGTTTCTAACCCTCTAACCCTGACTGAATGTCTGGTCACAGACATTTGGTCATTGCCATTGAAGGCGGGGCTGATATTTCTCTTTTCATGTTTCAGGTGTGTGCAATCCATGTATCCTTACACGCGTCGGGACCGCTGGGTGTTTTCTACATGTTTCTCGCCATGAAATCACGCATAAACAAAAACAGACTCACTATACTGTAGTTGTAATTGAATTCCCGCAATTATGCAATGCTACTGAATTTTATGAAAATTGCAGACATACTGGATGTGCACAATCATTCGGCAAATTCTACACAGCGGAATCCTGAGAACATTTAAATGACAGTTTTAATGGCAGAAGGAAAAATACACTTTTAAGAGGATTCAAGTAGCTTTGCTGCATGGTATCCGAATAACCAATACACTTTTAAGGGATTAATGGGGGCACGGCGGGGGGGTCATTTAATTCGGCTTCATTCATCCCCCCAAAAAACAGACCTTTTATTTTAAATCGTGAAATTTTACAATTTAAATAAATACTAAGTCCCCCCCCAGTATCAAACTCTCTCCTATACCACTGATTTCTTGTTCCTGCTAGATGAGTAAATAATAATTATACAGTAAAGCTCAAGGGGCTGCACAGCTACTGGAGAACCCCCAGCATACTTGTCTCCTTTTCCCTGAAAGCATGCCTTGGATGTCTGCCTGAAGACACCTCCAAGGACACCAAAAAGACATCCTTAGACAGCTGTGTTCCATGAAAAGCTGCAAACTGGGTGGATGAGAGCCGTTTGTTTACAGATCCTATTTCCCTGACACGGCGAGGCCTGAATTAGCCGACCGGTGCCCACCGCACAGTCATGTGCGACCGGTGGAGTGTGTGACAGGAGAATAGGGTGTGGTGGACAGGCACGTCTGAAGTTGCAGGGGTGTCACTGTAGGAACCTTCAAATGGCAATTATTAATATGCATGCTGAATGGCAAGTCCACATTTTCTTCACCTCTTTTGGCACCGTAAAAAAAGAAAATGCTTCTAACTTGTTTATTGAATCTGAGAAAACATACTTGTACATTTTATGTAGTTTTAGAAAGTACGCTTTTGTACCTGTTTGAGTTCATGTGCTTCATCTGTAAAAAGATATATTTGACAGTTTCCATCCAAGTTAAACTTTTGTACAGCATGTATTAAGTGACTCTAATAGGACAGAGCAAATACAGTAGGTAGGGAGAGAACAGACAAACTCCGCAGGCATGCAGACAGCGGAAGGAGTTCGACATTGCCCCGGTGACAGGGGCCATGTATATTGTGACGTTACAATGGGCACACATGCAATAGTTACATTGTGAAAGGATGCTAATTTGAAAGATTTCATCATTTAATATAAGACTAACACTCTTTAGGATACAGTGTCGCAACTAAACATAATCAAAAACAAACAATTGATCCGTCTGGAAAAACAAGTTTATCTGATACAGGACTACAGTCTGTTTGGTATGTTCCATCCTCGCACTCCGAATGTGCAGTAAATTGCCTTTTTTTGGGAGGGGGGGGGTGTCTTCTGATATTCGGGGTAACATGCCCCCCCCCCTCATTTCCAAAGCTCCTGCATGCAGATTAAAAACCTCCAACCGTGGAGGTATCAGGCAACAGGTCTACCCGCTTCAGTTTCTTCTCTTTGAATCATTCACTTGTGGATTTGCTGGGATGTTTCGGTTTCGGAAAGCAATTTTTTGACTCACTTTAGTTTTGAAAAACAGCCTCAAATTCTCCTCCAATATTCTTATACATTGTAGAAATCATGCACTTTCCAAGTTACCTTAGGTCCTGAAGCAAAGCCGCCCCAAAACATATTGAACACACCACCATTTTTTGTGGTTTCAGATTTTTATGTTCAAAATTTTTGCCTTGTGCTAAACAGTATTTAGCTTTGCAGCCAAATAATTCCACTTTTGACTCGTCCGTCCAGAGTACATTCCAGAAGTCATGCGTTTAACCCAGACGATCCCTAACAAACTTTAGAAACATTTCAGTCTTCTTTAATGTGTTCCAAGTTACGTAACAAATAAGAAAACAGAATGTTTCCAGTGGCTTCAAAATCAATCTTTACATATTGTTCTTCTAATGCTGAAATTCACTCATTGACAAAATTACTTAACAGAGCAGAGAATCGCCCCTCCAGGCACTGACAACATTTTTAGTGTTCTAGTTTCCAAGACCAAAATTATGATAACAACTACGTAACAGAACTACTTAGTGCTTTATAAATTTTATAAATTAAAATCAAATTTAAAAAAAAAACATTCTTATTTAAGCAAAATACACTGCGTTGTGTTACCTGTGTTTCTGAGTGTGGGCCTGTTGATTAGTTTATTAGTTGAATCACATAGACTGGTGGTGAAATACACCAAACTATTGAATGGATCAGCTTTCCTGACTGGTACAAACCAGCCAATTATGAATTATAGCGATAGACAGATTTGAGAAGCTCATAAGCAGAGCGTGTAATTTACTCGTAGTTAGGTTACTGAAATGTTGGGTAAAAACAAATAAACAAATAAACAAATAAGTAACAACGACAGTGAAACAGCTACTATTAAACTTCCAGAAAGTGCCAATATAAAGGAGTATATCTGAAGTAATGAACACTGCCTTATTAGCTGGACCCTCCATCTACAGTATATGCATAATGTGTGTCTATGTAGCATGTATATCTTTAATACCACCTCAACATAATTACTGCTATAGGGATTGTTATTAAATAAGAAAAGGTAAGTAAACACTCTGCCAGTGGTTCAGTAAGTGTACTGGAATCTCTTCAAAGTCAATCTGCAAACTGACACTAGAGTTCAGTTGTGTTTATGGGATGTCACATTCACAAACAATCCACGTTTTGCTATAAAATCCATATATGTTATTCTGGGGTCAGTGTCTGTACCTCTGACTCATATGTAACATGCACAGGACATGGGAAAATAAGCAATACAAACATAACCCTGCAAAATTTATATCATTTTCATCCTTTCATCATGGTGGCAAATCCCTTTTAATTTGGTCATTCACACTTAAAGCAATTAATATTAAATTAACAAATTAATGCATCTAGCCATATTAAAAGGATAAAAATGTGTAATCTTGATAAAACTGTGAGAAAAGAAAGATAATCTGAATAATTAATACTTATTTATTACTTATCTTAAGGCACATCTACTGAGTTTGTTACGAAATCACTTTCGGCAATTCATTACATTTATTTACGGATTAAGGATTTTTTTATCTAAAAGTCATGTACAGTTGAAAAAGTAAGGTCAGGCAATTTGTGGAGCAACTGGGGCCAAGAGTCACAGAATTTGAACTGAGAATCTTCTGGTCACGGGTACAGAGACCTAACATACAAAGCTACAGGTCAGATCTTTGTGGTTTTGTAAGTGTCTCTATATGGGGTTAAGTGGCTGGTGTGACTTAGTGATTATATCTTCTCTGTAATTGTCCACAGGTACTCCACACATAATGTAAAGGAGGTGAATGTGGGAGGGGCCTGAGGGTAGGGATTAACAGGCTTGCGGATTGGTTCCCAGACTAAGTGAGCTGTTCCAGGTTTAGGTGATATACATGGAGGCGTTTAGAGTCATAGGTTTGAAAGTCAAGTGATTTAATTTGTGAGATGTGCCCGTGCTTGAAGGATTGTGCGGTGAAGGAACTGTTCCATGCATGTACTGAAGGAAGAGAGAGATTCCTAGTTCATATTATTTCCACATGGTGTATTATATTGATGTCTGTTCAGGACATTTGCACTAGACATTTCTGTACAGGGAACATCGTGGGGTACGGAATTAACATTCTCACATGCTACGTAGATTTATGTCACAAATTGTGTTGTTACTATGGGCAGCCTATTGGAATGCTGGACTGTTAAGCAAGTCCTCACATGTGATCTGTTGAATGTTGCTACTCAGAAGGAGTTCCCAATATGAACAGTGTCGCAGTGGTCGCAATTGTTCTCTCGTAATGGTTTTATGTAAATTTTGCCCAATTCTGTCTTACTATACTTTTAATTTGTCATCCACTGAAGGTTTTGTTTACGTTTTTGTTTGTTTTTTCCCAGCCTGTAGTACAAAACACTTCCCTGTCTAATCACTAGGTGAAATCCTTAGGTTTCTGCTCTTCTGACAGAAGGGATTCTCAGAGACTTCAGTAGAATATAGATCAAGGTTTTACATGGCTGTTGTGAAGACTGAGTTACGTGGGCCTGCACTCCCACGCACCGTCTTGTTTGGCCTTTTGAAGTTGCCAGAATATGCTAGTTCAAAGCAATAAAAAGCTGGCAAGGGAGACGAACCACAATACTGGGCCTAAGGGTCATACAAATTGATTGTGAGGAATCTGTTTATGTAACTATATGACTGAATATATCACTGAAGGGAACCTACGGTATGCTCACCATACCTGCAGGAAAAAAATGAAACGATTGAATGATTGTTTCACCAAATTCTTGGCCTATCACATCCACAGTTTCAGTGGACCTTAAACTCGATTCAGGTCCACACAGTGAACTTTTAAGCACTAAAACATTTTTTTTTAATCCGATGGTGACAAAGGCAGGCATACAGAGCTTGACCAGGCTCTTCATAGTGGAACAGAGAGATGCTTGTTTTAAAGCCATAGTAGCAGGAAAATTGGAAGTCGTGATGTATTCAAATGGAAATGAGCCAGCGGAATCAAAGCCCCCTGTGTCTGACACTCTCAAAGCCCCATTGCCAGGGATACCAGCCCTGGCACAAAATAGATTTTTTCCAAACTGATCTGCACTGATTTAGGAAATGGTTGAAGAGTCTTACATTATCCTTTTGGCTTTTGCATCTAATGATATGCTGCAAAAATGACAACCATTTGCTTATAAGACGTTTGACTAATTTAATTTAACACAACAGATTGTTTGCATTCAAGTGATGTCAAAGAGAATTCATTGCACTTCTTTTTATAGGTCACTGAAGTCTACTGTATGCATACATTGTACACACTGCGTAAATTATATGTGTAATAATATTTTCTTTCAGCTGTGCAAGCTAATTTTTTAGATGCGGGTACCTACTCAGTTTTCATGATTATTAGAAGTACTGCAACAAATCTCACTGGGCTCTATTTTGCAAACCTTCTACACAAAAGAGACTTAGAGAAACATGACCACCATTCAAGAAATGACAGGTCTCACAATACCGTTCATTGTATGTGTGGAACAGAATGAATTGATGCCTAGTATTAGTTCCCCAGTGAACCAAAAATTAATGGTAGAAAGTTTAAAAGAATTACATTTTCATAAAATGATTACTTCTGCATAGTATATAAATATCACAATTATATAACGGAGCCCATGTTGGCCAAAAGCTGCATTTTTGACACACCTATCCGTAGAAAATTTCTCCTGAATTGTTTTTTTTATTAATATATTTCTTATGTTGGAATCATGAACATTGACCTCATCTGAAGCAGAGAAGCCTGAAGGTCCCCACATTCTTTTAGGGTTTTTGTACTCCTTTGGGCTATGATGCACCTTCCGGACTAGAGAGTTTTTTAGCAGGCTGGTATTACACTACTTTCTGAAATCTCCATTTCACAAACTAACCCCAACTATGGTTCAATGTAACCGCAAGGCTTTAAAAATGAAGGTATCAACTAAAATTGTGCTGACACAGGTCACCATCTCTCAGTGTTTAGTGTATCAAAAGTCTTCAGTTAGTCATATTCTGTTGACAGGGGTACCACGAGAGACTCCATAACACATATCACATTGTGCCCCCAACCCAATTATGTTCCCCATTTTTAGGGCCCCTGTCACTCATGGGTCCTTGCAATCATCCCGTCTCTATGGTGAGCTAAATGCCACAAATGCTGCGGGGGGGACGCCACACAAACATGGAGAGACCTACATAGCTGGAGGCACAATTTTTTGTTTTGACCCTACAAACCTGGGAGTATGAAGCTACAGTGTTACCTATGCCCCACCCAGTCACCATGCCAACCTATGCTACCCACCCAGTCACCATGCCAGCCTATGCTACCCACCCAGTCACCATGCCAACCTATGGTACCCACCTAGTCACCATGCCAGCCTATGCTACCCCTCAGTGACCATGCCAACCTATGCTACCCACCCAGTCACCATGCCAGCCTATGCTACCCACCCAGTCACCATGCCAACCTATGCTACCCCCCAGTCACCATGCCAGCCTATGCTACCCCCTAGTCACCATGCCAGCCTATGCTACCCACCCAGTCACCATGCCAGCCTATGCTACCCACCCAGTCACCATGCCAGCCTATGCTACCCACCCAGTCACCATGCCAACCTATGCTACCCACCCAGTCACCATGCCAGCCTATGCTACCCACCCAGTCACCATGCCAACCTATGGTACCCACCTAGTCACCATGCCAGCCTATGCTACCCCTCAGTGACCATGCCAACCTATGCTACCCACCCAGTCACCATGCCAGCCTATGCTACCCACCCAGTCACCATGCCA
>JAODKC010000039.1:6559673-6570949 GCA_026777985.1 Mormyrops attenuatus
CACCTAGTCACCATGCCAGCCTATGCTACCCCTCAGTGACCATGCCAACCTATGCTACCCACCCAGTCACCATGCCAACCTATGCTACCCACCCAGTCACCATGCCAGCCTATGCTACCCACCTAGTCACCATGCCAACCTATGCCCCACCCATATTCTACTCCAAAACTAACAGTAGGAAAATGATGTGCACAATTTCATTCTAACACGTTCTTCCTTCCTCCCTCTCTGTGTTTTTGCAGGCAGTCCCAAAGGTCTTTATGTTTTTTGAGGCTATTTTTAAATTGTGATAATCGAGGAGGAAACTCGATATGCCAAACATATTCCAGCTGCTCATTTACACAGTAAAGTACGCAGTAAATTACAGTTTCCACTATTGTTTTTGTCCTTGTTTTTGTCAGTGCCTTTTCTATATACTTCATGCCAGAATTATTCACTTTGTGGGACTATTGCTTCTCCAAGATCACTGTATATTTTGGCTGTTATTGCTTGCAGATAAACTTCACCAAACGCCCCATTCAATAAGATTCATGCACTTGTTCAGATGGGGACATTTTCTAAACAGACTCATAGTTATTATCCACAAAGTTTTCTAAAAAGAATGTGTTACAAAAGAAAATGAATCCATTCAAAATCATAACATTAGTTGGAAACAATATATTATTTTGTCATTAAATTAATACAAATATATGTTATATTATAACAGATAAGGGTAACCAAAGCGCATTCCATTGCAGCTTGTCAAAGATTTTTTTCACCTTTGCTGATTAATACATTCAAACATATATATACACAATTATACAGGTGTTGAAAATGATGTCTTTGTCATGATTCTTCACTAGTTTCAAGAGACTTTAATTATTTTCTTTTATTCACCACCAAGTTTTCCCTTTTATAAACCTATTGTTTGCAGTACAAGGAATTTTGTATAAGCAGTGACCTCCCATGACTTCCAGCCGCAGGTCAGCCAGCACCTCGGGTAACGAGCCTGACCCAGGCGGCTGTGGTTATGCTTCTGCTCGCTTCATTAGAGTTTAAACAAGGTTAGCTGCACGAATAAAGAAAGAATTTGGGCGAGGGAGGTGCACGGTTCACAAGGAACATGCCGTAATAGGTTTGCTTGGGGTGTGGGGTCCTTTTGCCATGCTGCTGGGTTTGTTAGGTTTCACTTGCCTTGCTAGGCTTGTCCACGGGTGCCATGGGGGGGTAGAATGATTTCAAGGGCATCCGAGTGACGGGGGCCATAAAAAATTTGGAACATACTGTGATTGTATTGGCCTGGGTTGGGGGCCCAATATGATATGCTTCCATAGGTCGCAAAATCTCTAGCAGAAGCCCCACCCCACCCTGGAGAAACATCTGAGACAGCTGCCAGTACAAGTACATACGCTACATAGGCCTACAAAACATTCTGTGCTATGGAATGTGAACTGACACACTTAAATTATGGAAATATATGGAAAATGCAACTGGCGGTGACACCCACGATTATTATTTATATCAGGTTATTTTATGTCATTGATCGTGCTGGCTTGATTCAACAAATCCATAAAGTATTACTGTCAAATTAATCGCCCTAGAATAAACAGGCACCAACAGCCATTTTTCAGGTGAACAAAATTCATGCCAGTAAAATGCAAATAATAAACGAGTGACGTGCAAAAAGGAGTGACATTGTAAGATTAAGAGCAATACAGTTTAATTTCACAATAAAAGAGTACATAAGCTTTTTGTTATCATTGCAGTTTAATATGTTCTATATTTAAATTCGACAGAACTTCATTTTCATGCTGTACAGCTTCCAGGATAGGCTTCCCTGTGACCCTGAACAGGACACTGGGGTGCAAAAAATTGATGGATGGTTAGATGGATGCCATTTTTCTACACATCATGTTTCTTTTATTTTTCCCGGGTTTTTTTTTATCTTTTAAACAGATTAACACGCCAGCAGCAGCCACTTCCTCACATGACGAGAAAATCCGCTCCAATCACGCGACATTAGGCTACTTGAAGGCAGACCCTCACAATCTGGACCTTGTTTGTAATATTACTCAGTTTAACGTAATGTATTGTGCCATATCAATAGTAACTGAAAAAATAATTCTGCATTATTTTTACATTTTCCAAATTATGAAAGCAATGAGGCATGAGTAAATACTGACAGTCAATTTTTTTTGTATTTTTTTAGAAGAATATCTATCACCGTAAAGCGCTCTGCATCGCCCTAACAGGCCTTCTGCAACTGTTTATTGCATAAGATGTGATTGTATCTCTCTAAAACAATAATGTACATTTAAACCACAAACTCTCACAAACAACGTACGTTGTACGTTTACGCAAACCAAACGTAACACGAAGAATAATTATTTGTATTATTTCATAGTATTCATCGCGTTGACCTTTTGCATCTTAAATGCAAATAACTACTGCATTTATGAGTTGTCATGAAGTGTGATATTTACAAAACACAAGCCAAAAGAATTGCTGATAAACTATTAAGCTGAAAAATCATCACAGCTCTTTAATTAAAAGCCTTTGCTGACTAAATGAAATAGACTTACCTTCCATACAAAGCAGTACTACCCAAGGAATCCATAAATCAGAGCTGAGGAATTTCATCATTCTTAACACGGAAATCCGTTTTAGAAGGATAACAGTATATATTTATGTTTTAAAAACACAATTAAATCAGTTGTACTTAAATCCACGAGTTGATAGTTAGCACAGTTAATATCCACTTAAAACTACCGGATTGTACTGACAGAAAAAGAGTATCACTACTTGCTTCACTTTAAATCGTAATAAAACTTAATTATCGGGAGTCCTTAACATTTGTTTGTTGGACATTTTAACGGCAGATTTTTTTGACATTCTTCTTTTTCTTTTATTTACGTTGACGCTTCCTCTAATAATCTATGCCGAATAGTTGAAGTTACTTTACAGGACATTGGTGCTCGGTGTGCGGTGTCCGCTCTTTCTCTGCTTAGGGATTTTCATTAGTTAGCATGCACGCTTGGATTTACCCTTCTATTTGTAATACTGTGTCGGGCCTGTTGCTCGGCAACTCGTGACGCTGAATAGAAAATTGGGAAACTCTGCCCTCTTCTGGAAACAATGTTTACTCTCGTTGTATAAATGCTTAGGTGATTAATGTGCAATATGGGACAACTAGATAATTTCTGTATAGGCCTATGTAGGCCAGCTTATTTGAATACAGGACACATTAGTCAATTTTTCTTGTTTAAAAATAAACCATTACATTCCTGCTACTGCTGGTAGTACTATACAGTATTACCGCTACTTCTAGCAGAAATGTAAA
Organism: Mormyrops attenuatus; assembly: GCA_026777985.1. Lineage (NCBI taxonomy): Eukaryota > Metazoa > Chordata > Actinopteri > Osteoglossiformes > Mormyridae > Mormyrops > Mormyrops attenuatus. The sequence continues at coordinate 6,562,993 of JAODKC010000039.1, forward strand.
CAAATTCCACATGTTATTTTGAATGGATTAGTTTGAGTTACATCGAGCGACTCACTTTGTGTGTTTTCATGCATTTTTATTCTACTCCTGGTCAGTCTAATTATTTCTGGTTTGCTTGTGTTTAGTTAATTCCTGCCTCGTTATCCCATCATGTCAAGTCTGTCACCATCTTGTAAATTGCTGTGTCTATTCTACTCACCTCTGAGCATCTTTACCATAAAAATAATTCGATATCAGTTGGTTTGGTCTTTACAAACAGACAGGGGCAATACCTAGAAATTCTAGGCCCCCTGACCAAATGTAATGTATATTTTTAGATATTTAAGGGCCCTCGTCAATATACCCGGGTATCCATTCCCCTCAGACACCCCTATTAGCAAATACAGTAATAAAAGCAAAACAAAAAAATGGTGTAATGGGTAAATGGTGTGATGTTGCTTGATATGTCTTCTGTCCTCCATATGTACTCTATAATCGGACAGGCAACTAACTTATTTCCTAATCACCAAACCAAGAAAGTTCCTTTGACTTGTTTATTGCAGCAATTCAATATAAAACTGAAAATAGTGTGAAAGTAGTAATACAAAGAAAAATAAGTAAATTGTACTGAAGAAGACACAGCTTTCGTAGTCATTACAACTGTTGACATTATTCTTTATTGACAGACAGCATAAGTCTACCCTGGCAACAGGGAATCAACAATGTAGGTACATAATCTTCAAATATAACTTCTCTTCAATGAATCTGTCGGTGCCAATTAGCAGAAGTGGTCCCCTGTGATTCCCTTTGTATGGACCCTTCCAGAATGCTCCATGTCAGTCTCTAACAGAACTCTCTATTCTCATTGATGGTGGAATGGTTAGTAGAGATGTGTATATATTCTAAGGTGGCTGTAAAGCAGAAATTATGATCACCTGAACATGACAGAAGTTTTCAACAATGATCCTACCGGGTAACAGCTGTTTACAGTATAAATGGTAAGAAGCAGTGGTGACTAAGACATGAATGACTAAGACAGGAATGACTAAGACATGAATGGCATTTGGAGAATCTGCTCTGCCCAGTTACTCTTACTAGTATAGTTACTAGTGTTTGTCTTTGTGTTTCTTCTCTTTCTTCTTCTCCTAAAACAAGAATAGGAAATAATTATTAACAAGAGCATGAAAATACAAATAGGCACCTAGAGAGCCTGGGAATCGAATCCCGCCCGAGATTCCAAACACAAGCACATAATCTGAAGACAGACTGAGTGTTTTGTGCGTGCCTAGGCAGCACAGAGTTAGAACACAGTAGGCCCACCTTTCCTCCGTCGCTGGAGGATGATGAGGAAGAATCAGACTCATGCCCATCTTTCTTATGTTTCTTGTCTTTTTTCTTCTTATGGGATTCACCACACTCCTTTTTCTCACCTTTCTTGTGTTCTTTGCCATGGTCCTTGATTTCACAAACGAAACAGGTCAGTTTCTTCATAAATCAGACATATACAGGTTAGTATCTTATTTTATTCAGAATCAACCCCTGCCTGCCAATAATACACGGCATATATATTAGGTTATACCTACCTTAGTCTTTCCTTTGTCTTTTTTCCCAAATCCAAGAAATGCATTTACTTCTTGGCCAGTCTCACGTGTAACCTGTTCATCTTTAGACACAGCTGTAGTGTACATATAACAGACATTATGTTTAATGTATAAACAAGAACTACCGGAGCGTTGCCGCATTGTTAATTGCTAAGTGCAAGACTTCCAACCAGCCACCTATAAAAGAGGAACTACAGGCGTAAAATTCCATAGGGGACGTTAAAAGAGCATTGAAAAAATATAACTTAGCTTAAATATATAAAACTAAAAGTCTTCCGTTAATGTTTCCCCTAATAACTAGGTCTAAAGATTTCTTTAGTCAAAAAAATTCTTTTCGTGCGCTTACTAAATTCGCAACTTCACTTTAAATCGTTTTAATTAATGCGGAATTTACTTTTAATTATAAATAAGATACAAGTAAATTCAGTGCTTGGGATCTGTTTTATGAGCATTTAAAAGCATCGCTGTATAATTACAAATTTTAAAAGCGAAATCCATACTTAAGCATGAGTGAAATAAATCAATTAAATGCAAGTCGTTCTACTTTGCCGTCTGATGTAACATAAAATAATACCTGAAGACAAATCAAAATCCATCTTGGGTTCCCTTTGAGTTTAACTTCCTCCTTTCACTCCTTTGTGTCATTTGAACAGAAAGCCTGAAGTTTAAAGGGCAACTATTACGGAAAAAGTGTCACGCCCAAGCAACCTGCCTCACCCAACAACCTGCCCGGCAGCCTCCGGTGTCAGCCTGCTAACGTGTGTGCGTCGGGAAACCCGTACTTAACAGATGGTTCAGAATTTTGTATGTATGTTAAATCCTATTAGGTGTTTAAGTAGAAGCTTGGCCTTTGAGTATTTATCTAGCAACCTAGTCTAATGTTGTGAGACAGCGTTTCCTGTTTTGTAATGTTTTATTAGCTTTTCCATGTTTTGCAGATTTGACCAACCGTATCTACGTACCTGCTTGAATTTCCAGCTAGCCAAAATATAATAATATTGCATGCTAAACCACAAAGAGAAAAGACGGGAAAAAATTCTAATGTTTCATCTGACAACAGTCAATTAAAAAATAACAAAAGAATAAAGATTTCCCGAAATCAAGGTTTACGAAACTATTTTGATAGGTGTCCGTGTTGTAAATAGTATATTTTATGTGAATGTTTGAAATGAGGAGTTATTACAAAGCAAGCATGACTAAGCAAAAGGAAAACACTCATCATCCGTATCCCATATTGCGCGTGGCGTGGCGGCCTGTCCCGGGGGCACCATGCAGGGAAACATCCTAGACTGGATGCAGCGCCGTCGCAGGGCACAAAGCACGCACGTCGAGTTTAGAGTTTTATCTCACATGTGTTTCGAGGAAATTCCAGCGCTACAGCTGCAGGGTATGGCATCAAGTACTGGGCAAACAGGAATAACGGACGGGGCAGTGCAGGACATTTGAGAGATTCTATTTAGCCTGAAACTGAATACTCCTGTGGGAAAAAAAACGTACGTATTGCATTATCATTCTGACATTGCTTAATCAGTAACTACGTAAGTTGTGTTTATATTTGGTATTCGACATTCAAAATTGATTATCTATACCTATAAAAATCTGTTTGGGATATTTATTAGATGAGGATAGAATGGAATACCTTTATTGTGAAAAATAAACAAAAATCAGCCAGCAGTAACAACAGGTGAGATAAAGTGACAGTAGTGCAAAAGATAATTAATAGTACGAAAAGACATGGCAGTATGAAGTATGATACAGCCAGCAGAAGAAACAAGATCGATTCTTGCGGGTTCAGCAAGGCAACGTTTCTCAGACAGAAACTGTTCCTTATTCTTGAGATGTGGGCAAGAGGGTAAGTAGTTTTTTATAGGGGCGCATGTGCTGTTTGACAATTCTGGTTGCTCTGCGAAGGCAATGGGTCACATGTATTCCAGGGAGGGGAGCTCGGGTACGATGATTTTTTTGTACAGTGTTGATGACGTGCTTTAGTGATTTCCTGTCAGCAGCAGAGCAACTGACAAATCACACAGGGATGCAGTGTGACTACGCTTTCAGTGGTGCTGCAGTAAAGGTTTACCAGTAATCTGTCCATACTGGTCTCTCTGAGGGTGCTTTAACTTAGAAGCGACTGTCCACTTGAGGTCATTTGAAACGTACATGCCTAAGAATATTAAATTGGGCACTCTCTCCACATGGTATCTTTCTATAAGCATGTGTGATTATAATTGCCTCGCTGGAAGTGGGTTATTAGTTCTTTTGTTTAACTTGTTTTAAGAGTAAGACTGTAATCTTAGCAGCAGCTCTGGTTCTGTACTTCGTCCCTGGAGTCTGCTTCATTGTTATCAGAGACCAGACCAATCATACACTGGTATTATTAACTCTTGAATAACCTAGTAGTTAATTTAGTCACACACGCACACGTAAAACGTGCATCATTACACGTTAACGTTCATTACACCAATTGGTTATATCCAGTATAGACTATAATTCGTAGGTGATGAGGAATTCGAAACGTTTACAATATTTTACGACGTACAGGATCTATTTCCGTTAGGCAACTTCCGGTTTAAAGTTTCCAATATAAAAGTCCTAATATTACTTGCACCCCTAAATGTTCGTTAACATTATATAAATTGTGTGTAATTTATATAAAATACATAATTTCATATGAAATATTGTGTACGATGCTCTTATGTATTTACTGTACAGAATTAAAGTATTTATTCATTAGTATTATTGAGACTTTTATTTTAAAAATATGATACCGGAAGGAATTTCTGGTAGCAACAATACACGCAAAGTAAATGCGCCATTTCTTAAGATCAGCTTTTTAATACAGAGCGGTTGGCTGTTCTCTGGCTTGTAGGTGTATACATTTTATTATTTATCGGATTTTTTTTTTAGCTCGTTCTGTTTTGCGTTTTGTTACTTCGTTAGTTGTGCGTGAAGTTGGGAAAGAGGTTGTGTGCCTAAACCAATGCTGAGGAAGTGAAAGCCGAGCGGTATGGCATCGCAGCAAATTAATCAGCCCGTTGGAGTCCAACCTGGGACAACATTGCAACAACAACAACAACAACAACAACAACAACAACAGCAGCAGCAGCAGCAACAACAGCAGCAGCAACAGCAGCAGCAGCTCAGCCAACAGCAAGACTTTGACCCCGTTCACCGTTTCAAAATGCTTATACCACAACTGAAAGAGAGCCTCCAGGTAAAAAGTTGTTTGTAGATCTTTGAAATTTAATTCAAGGTAGCCTTCCAACATATCGGCCTGGCCAGTTAATGTGCTTCGCAGTACTAATTTCGGGAAGCCAGGAGATTTCTAATCTCCATTGAACATAGAGAAAATCCAAAATGTGGGCTAATATGGTTAAGTGGCTAAACTTATTGAGAAAAGTCTTTAAGACCTGCTATAACTTAATGTAAATGTTGGAGGGGAACAGTTCTGAAAGGTCTTGCGTTCTATTTCTCCATTATTTTACAATAGAGGAAACTGCTATCAATATACATTTCTATGTATATATGACCTTTTTGGGCTTAAGTGCCATGGTCAGTCTCTCTTTTTAATATATCAGACATGATTCAATGGCGTCTGTCCCAGGCAGCATAGGGCATGAGCCAGGGGTACGTTCTGGATCGCATACAGCCATTTTACAACAACATTATTTGTTGTCCAAAGTGTTGTACAATTGAAGCAGAAGGTACACAAGCAAACAGCTGTCAGAGAGCCAGCTGCCATTCGGGTGCTGCTAGCTGGGCTTTCGTTGTGTGACCAGTAGCGGGTATGAGTTAGCGCTGGAAAAAGCCATATGAAACACTGACAAAGCCCGGCCTCAGAGAAGCAGATCCGAACATCACGAGGACTCGGTTCCTACTGGACAAGTTTATCATATAAGAATAGAGAATCCGTTGTCGCTAATTAAGATGTTGTTTCTCCACTGAGGAAGCGCATGGCTTATGGAGGAATGACCCGGCGGCATTGGCCTGCTGGCCATAGAGGGTGTGACGGAACGTGTGCACACTATGGCCATCTCAGAGACGTGATTTAGCCTGGCTGCTCGTCTTTTGAGAAGGAACGCCGTACATCATATGAGAACATGCAGACTCTTCACACTGAGAGTGGAGGCGGGATTTGAAAGCTCAACCCTAAAGACTCTGTTAAACGAATGGGTCTCAGTGTCATAATTAATTAATTCAATTAATTAAACCGTAATATATATTTCTTTTTTGTAGAATGTTATGAGCATCGCATCCCAGAATTTTGCACAGAATACAGCAATTGACAACGGCATGTAAGTACAGCACAGTGTTCAACTCGTAGCATTCTTATAGGTAATAACCGGTGTCATTTCATACCATCATTGATGTTCAGAATGTCTTTTTCCAGCAAGAGTAGTGATACTGCCGTGCAGCGATTTGACAAGAGCCTGGAGGAGTTCTATGCCCTCTGTGACCAACTGGAGCTGTGTCTGGTGAGTAGGGTCGTATGATTTATATATTTATTTATTTAGTTGCTCATTATAGCGGTTTTATAAATAAAGTCGCATGAAAGCTGTTAAAGTTGTTGGCATGGGTATAAACATAAGCGATGCATAGTAACCCACAGAAAAATTAATTTGACGGTGCTGAGAAACATTAAATATTAAGATCCAAGCCCTGCATCTCCATTCATGCCTTCATGTTCAGTGCTCCAGCATTTTGTAGTTATGCTCAGTTTTTCTCTCTGATATTGTCCCCCCCCCCCCCGCGGCTTGCGTACGAGTGCCTGTCTCAGAGCATCGACAGTGCCAAGCATTCCCCGAACCTCGTCCCTACTGCAACCAAGCCTGACACAGTACAGACTGAAAGCCTGTCGTACTCTCAGTACCTCAGTATGATCAAGTCCCAGATATCCTGTGCCAAAGACATCCACAACGCCCTCCTTGAATGCTCTAAGAAGATTGCGGGCAAAAGCCAAACACAAGGACTCCTGTAAAAACATGGTTTATACTTTTTTTTTTTTTTTGTCTCAAAATAAAAATGCATGTAATTACTAGTAAGTTTGTTCTGGTTTTGTATATTCTGGTTACTAAATGATGAAATTTGAATATCACGTTTTGTGTAATAAAATAAAACAAAGTTTAACCCTGGCATCTAGAAGTATTATCCGTTATCTCTTACTACAAGAGGAGTGTTGCCACCGATAGGAAATGTAACCCTGTCTTCATTTGTTTTCTACTATGTCTGGTTTAGTGTATCTTGTGGCGTATGTCTGTTGTGAATCCTTCAGAGTTAAACATAATTTTGCTGATAGACGAATAGTCAGTAGAAGAATTCGGTACCACTTTACAATAAGGCTTCCTTTTGCCACTTGTAAATGGTAGTAACTCATTAATAAAAAGAAAACTGTTTTAACTTGTTTAAAATTGTCTACTAATAATTTACAAAGTGTTACAACCTAATTAATAACCAGATTATAAACCATTCATAAACCCTTTATATGGGTAGCCTTATTGTAGAGTGGCACTGAATTCTTATAGGAAACAAGGTTCTGTGGGCATGATCTAAAACTGGAAAATAATGTAAAATATAATTTGTGACAGTAATGGAAATGAAAGTATGTTTACATTTTTTAACATTTAACTTATTTTCTTACTACTAATGTTAAGCTTTTTGTTTCAAACGTGACATGAGAAGGAGAGTTCTTGTTCAGACATTATACCACCAGGACCAAGGATGGAAAACAAGATTTTTCAGCTTCAATTTTTGACCAGGTTAAGCTAATTGAAACAAGGATCAGATGTGAAAGTCAGTTGCTCAGTTGATTAGGATGATAAGTGGCCCAGCCGTGCTGTAATTACTGTAATTGGTAGAAGAATTTAAGATCTTTAGCTAATTTGTCAGTGCCTCCTGTCTTTAACCCAGAGAGATTACCCATTGTCATTCCTGACACCATTCGAAGACGACTACCCTGCTACAGCTCATTTTATCCAGGGCACAAGCCCTTGTCTACTAACCCCATTATGGTTAGTAATGGGGTTTTTATATGGATGAGAAAACACTACTGGAGCATCTAGTCATAATTTGTGTGTACCATTTTATACCATAATGCTTATTAATTTTAGTTTATATGTTTTCATGTTTACTTCTTTTGAAACTCAGGAAAATAAGATCAACACCAGGTTCCATAGCTTTTTATATGGAAAGGAATTTGTACTTCAGATACTTGTATATAAGGGCAATTGATGGGTTACATAAAGCAATTTTGTGCTTATATATATATGAACATAAGAACATAAGAAATTTACAAACAAGGAAATCGTAATCCAGCAAACTATAGGCCAATCAGTTTAACTAGCATTACTGGGAAATTAATGGAAGCTATAATCCAAGTGAAA
>JAODKC010000039.1:6571049-6613154 GCA_026777985.1 Mormyrops attenuatus
TTTTTTGAATATGGGCGTAATATTAGCATGCTTCCAATCCGAAGGTACCACACCAGCAGATAACGATTTCTGGAATAATAAAGTTAAAACTATGAAGTGTAGCTTAACTGCTTGGTCTTCACATGTAAAGCAGCACAGGCACAAAATTTTATGAGATCCGCCCCCCCTTGCGGTTCGCATCCAGCTCATCGATGGTACCTCCTTATCCTGTCTATCATGCAGTACTGATAAGCATGAAGATCTGCACCTCACAAGACATTCTCTCTTCTGCTGTCTTCATTGCTTGTACAACCACTTCATTGGTCTCCGATTTCACCTCCGGGCCGTTTATACATGGATTCTAAAAATCTATTATTCTGTTGTAAATTTGATGATATCTCGGTATGTCTTGATAATGCGACAAATATTTCTCCAGAAAGAATCACCTTAAAGGGTCACTGCAATAAAGATGTAAAAATAAAAGCTTGTATTGTGTCTGTTTTGCTTTTCCAGTTTTGACCCAAATTGTAATGTCTAATTAACCCAATTTCACTTGTTTCCCTAGCAATACACAAAATGTTCCCTCAGCAGTTTATGACAGGAAAGGTACAATTGCTGAAAGCCACGATGACAGAGGCTTCCGGATCTCCTACGAATGTGGCAGCCTTAGTATGCAAGCACATGCTGTCCTCACATGGAGCAGCGCGAGTGGCAGCGGTGTACTCCAGGCCAAGTGCATAATTTTAACCCGCTGGTGTCTATACATTTCCAGCAAGTAACTAGACAGAGCCTTACATGAGTGAAATGCCGAAAAATCACAGCAAGAGGCACTCAGAGTAACTTCAGAGGTGCAAGCAGTCATGTCTGCAAAAAAAAAAAAAAGACATAGTGCGCAGTCACAGGAATCAGTCGGAATACTCACTTTTGGTTGCATGACTGTATTACCACCATTTGCAGAAAATCCATTTCAAAAGTGGGACACACACAAACAGCAAATTTAGACATGATGATATAATCTCGATCCACACCCAACAAATTTTATCCATTCTTCAAAAAAAATTTTGAGAGCTGGAAAATACCATTGGCTTGGTATGAGAGCAGAAGATTGGCACTCGGAATAAGTGTGCAAGCAAAGCAGCAGGGGAGATTTACACAAACAACAAAATTTCCTGCATGATTCAAGCCCACAGAACATTATTACAAACTAATTGGCTGGCCTGATTCCTAAAGGGGAAAAAAACCAACCAACGGTTTGTGTACATATGAATAAATTGCTATTTGTTATAAAAGCTACTGCTACTTGAAACAACAGTTTCAACTAAACAGAAGTTATCTTGTATACTTAGGCATGCTTAGGTCAAAATATCAATAAATGCTGGCATGATTTATAAACCTAGATGTAAAGAAAACATTTCTGCACCGTATGAAGCCAGAAGCTTGCTTAATTTATGGAAGTATCCCAGGCGCACCAGGTCACTGAAAAGATGAATACATCCAAAACTGTAGATTGCATCTCGGGAGAATCTTCGGTGACTGCGGACTGCAGCTCCTCCTTGTGACATAAGAACCCTTAGGTCTTAGGGTCAGATGCAGAAAACCTCAAGCACACTTTGTAAAGAGTGTTCAAAGCGATGGTTCTAGAGGGGCACAGGCTTGCGCATTTTTAGTGTTTGCGTTATAATTTATGACAATTATCTCACTGAGCCCTCTGTTAAAGTGACAAGCTTGCTGAGAGAAGTAAATCACTGAGGGCTCCAAAAAAGGGTCTCCAATATGGACGAGTTACCCTCCTGAACCTTTCATCTTCTCATTGCCACTTTCTCCCATCTTTTATCAGGTCTCCATTTGTCTGGGGCCTTCTACTCTGAAGAGACAAAATAATAATAACGAAAAAGTGTCATTTTTAACCAGGGACCCAGTTTGTTAGGATATGAAAGAAGAAACATGTAAAATGAATTTTAAATAAAGAATTGAGGTTAGTAGATTATTGTATTGTTTGAGCATTTTACCAACGACAACAAGCATGGATTTTTTTTTTTAAGCTTCAAGGGTGTTTTTTGTAATGAAAACCGTTCTTACCTCCCTAGCATGTAAAGCATGTGACTAGGGTCATCAGCAAATATTCTGCAAAGAAAAGACCATAAATCAGGGCTTGTTCAACATCCGTTGTTTACCATTTGTCTTTTCCATTAGTCATCCATTCTACATCTAATAGAATGTACATCTAATAAATAATAATGTACATCTACATCTAATAAAATACAGGAATCTAAACTAATATGCAGAATCAGGAGAGACTGCCTCACTCAAGCTATGACAATAATAAATACGAGAAATGACTCCCTATGTATCGATCCATGTGATTACTATGGAAAAACTATAGTATGCCAACTAAATTATACTGATATACTATATACATAGTACTATGCAAAACTCCTACACCACTGGTGAAAATTATGTTTAATGCTACAGTGGGTATAATGCATCAGAACCTTTATTGATATTATAGACTTGTCCACGTCACAAGAACCTATAATTTCAATGAGGATGTGCAGACTTTATGTTCACTCTAATCAGCATGTTGCTGTTTGTTTATACATTCATGTAGTCAATAGCCACAGTCACGAATGTACTGTAAATAAATTTAAAAAAAAATAGTGTACGGTTGGAGAAAAGCAACTTAGCAGCACCGTAATACATAAAACCAAAATTAAACATAAGGGTTTCATAACTGGGCAACAGCAGAAAACAAGAGTTTGTTGAAAAGCATTTTTTTTAATTTATCGATTAAACACAATATAAATGTTTTATAACCTTACAGGGAAATTTAGTTCAAGCTGATATTGTATAGCGTGGAATGCCGTTTCCCTTTAAATTATGTACACTTGGTCAAAAAAAATAATCATATTTGGTACCTTCATTTCTAGGGCTTCTTCAGACATAGGATGTAAGTGGTCTGACTAATGAAGCACTGATTCAGTTTTCTGGGGATGTAACCTTCACTCTGTGGTTTTCTTTGCCATGCAATTTCTTACCCATCTCCCCAAGGGTAGAAGGCGCGGTCCTGGTAAAAGTTGCAGAGGAAAAGCCAGACGCTTATGGTCTCCATCCAGAAGATGACAAAGAGGAACCAAACAGAAGAGAGCAGGAAAAGCTCACACACCATCCTGAAGCAGTGTAGAGAGACCTCAGTGTCTCTTACTGGAGCAGGGTGTCAAGTCTGCAGAGAGACGGAATACATTTCAACAGCTCATAAAAAATCAATGTACTTACTACTTTGGTCACAGTGTATTTTTATAAGAGAAACAATGACCTAGAACACAATAAAAACAGTATGATTTTCAGGATTTAACTACTAAACTAAACTTTACTACTCCTTTTTTATTGCATCGTTATTATACTTGCTTTATCTCTTTGTGCTTTTCACTCGTTTCAATATTGGACTGTACACCTTACATCTGACTAATAAAACCCTTGAATTCCTGAAGGCTACATTTTTATACAAAAATATGTACCTACTATACTTGTTTTCCTTGTCTAGAATTCATTCATTGTATACTTACGACATTGCGGTATACAGATTTTTTGTAAAACAAACAAACTTCTGTTTGTGCTCTTCTATTGTACTGATCTGTTGTTTACTGCAGACGCATTATAATTTGTATCAGGAGTGTCAAATATTGGTGAGGTTTAAATAGTTTAAAAGCCCCAATTTTGATATTTATCAAGGACACACAAGTATATGATGCCTAATTATACCTGAATTCATCACTTATCCTTTGCAAAAATAGGTACACCCTGCTAAAATTTTCAAATGTTGCTGGATTAGAAACAAACCTTTTTGTCCGGGTAATATTTTTATTGCAAAGTGACATGGGCAAGCAAAAATATTTCTACCCTGCAGATATTAGAAACAGCAGCCAAAACAGAACTGCTGATGTAAGACGCTGTGACTTGGTTGCTCAAAGTGCACAGGTAGATGAATTTAGCCATACGGGGACAACCACATTCTTGGTCTAAACCTGAGTGCCAGTCATTAACTGTAACTTAGATTACTAGATAACACTACTTCAGGATTCTCCAAAGGTATACGTTTGAGTTTCTGGTTTCTCTTTGAATTTCTTCAAAATATCTTTGACATCCTACAAAACATACCAAAAACAAGATAGATTGCTTATTGATTTTTATCACCCAGAGTGATCCCATTATTTACTTACCCTTGATAGGTCTCATCTTTTTTGGACAAAAATATAGTAGCAAAAAAAAAAAAACACTTTTTGTGTACCAGTCAAACTCCATAATTAGTACACGTTAGTACAATTTCAGAGAATAAAAGATCACTTTAAAATCACTTGGCAGTTCTTGACATTTAGATTTATATAAACTGCTCACAGGCAAGTCTGACATTTGCTCTCTGTCAAATGGAACTGCGTGTGAAGTTCGCATGTCTTCCATGTGCTACCCAGATTTCCTTCTACATTCCAAAATTATAAGGTCAGTCTACAATTTGCCCAGAGTGTGGGAGTGTGGCGTGCCCTACAATGTACTGCCATCCTGTTCAGGAGACGTCTCTGCCATGTGCCCTGTAATTTTTGGGATATATCCCAGGGTTCCCCCAATCACCCTCCACTGGTTAGCTAGTATGAAAATGGACTGATGAATGGATGGATGACGTAGAAATGCAAATCATTCTGTCCCACACCCCTGACCAGGAAGTGGTTAGAAGACAGATGGACGTCATTCTGTAATATGAGCCTCTGCTCATCATATTTCTCGGTGTACGTCTTTTCCTCTGAACTCCATTCACGCTAAATATCACTGTATATCAAATTTATAATATAAAGGTGAAGTGGTTTTTTTTTATATCATTTGGCATTCCAGCAAAAAGTGGTCAGTTAGCCAATCACCCTAGAGTTTATAAGGTCCTGTTATATATATATATATATATTATAATCATCCACGCATCATCCAACCGCTTATACAAATAAACTTCAGGCTTATTATGCACTTCTTAAACCAGTCACCACCAATTAAAAAAAGACCACTAATGCGTTATCACACAAGACACTAAGAACTATGGCGTCCAAGTAATATAAATCGTAAATGTATACATTGAATATTTATTAAGCCTGCATTACCCTAACGTAAGCTACGTCCCAGTGAGCTCCGCGGACCACAGCTTTCGATGCCGTTCTATCACTACGTTAGAGATATGGATCAATTTTGCTGCCAAACCAGTTTAAACAATTTTCCATCCAGCTATTTTTGTTTTTAATATTATGACGAAATATTATTTTAGCGACCTACTCCACACTAGAAGCTAAGAGGTCGTCACAGTCCCATTTCAGCCTCGAACATGATCCTTGCATGCTACACAATAAGCCAATATTTTTCAGTATTTACTAAGGCTGCAACCTTAAATGCAATTTAGTTTATGTTGACGATCTATAAGCCGGTGCCAAATACCATAGGCTGACCATCGGGGATCAGGTATCCTATCTAAATAATAAGACTAACTCCTCATGTATTACGGCATTTCGAAAAATAAACATGACTTTCTTACCGACTGAGGATCTGGACGGATTTAGTTTTGTCCCAGCAGACGAGGCCTTCTTACATGAGAGACAACGCTCTGGTTACATGATACATTCGCAACATAAAATAAGGAAAATTAAGTAGAAACATAAACTAAGGAATCTAATAACAGATTGGGTTTCATTTGAAAAATGTTACCATAAGACCTATAACACTTGAAAAGCAAGACAAAAACAATGTGGTTTTTATGCAATACAGAGGCGGACTGCACTAGCGGGTAGAAAAAGAAACACACTCAGTACTTTACCGCTAGAGGGCGATATAGAGGTCGCAGGAAATGAGAAACGCTTCCTGAGGTTAACTATACGATTAACTATACAACTATAGATACTCAAGGGCAATGTACTGAAGGGAAGATATCAAAATCATACAACACATTAAGTACTTTTTCACTCAGACATTAGATTCTTCATCAAGCATTACGATAATTAAGATTTCAAGTTATCTCTGATAGTATTCGTTTTTTTCCCCATAAAAGAGATGTTTTAGCTTTTTATTATGAGGTCACAGGAAACGGGAATCATAGTTTTTCAGATTAATATTTTATAATATTATGATAAAAAGCGTAGATGTATGTCCAGTGCTGTGCAAAAGTCTTAGACTGTCAAAGGAAATGTTTCAAGCTATTTATCTGGGTAGTAAATATATATTGGCCCAGGACAAATAACACAATTCAGCATCAGAATATATTCATATTAAGAGCAACACCATAAAGACTAAGAGTTATTTCTTTTTTTCTCCAGAAAGATACTGATATCTAGTTGGATTGTTAGATGAACACAGCTTCAGTTCTCAGACCTCTCCTGAGGCACCCCAGCCGTTACATGTATTTGTCAAATTTCATCACACGCTCTCTTAATTAATTAATCTAAGTAGTAGTAGTAGAAATCAGTGAGATATTGGTTAGCCATACAAGGTGTGCTAGTGGTGAAGTAAAAAAAATACACGGGTTTATTGGACGGTTATTGCAAATACTAGGGTGACGTTAGAAGAGATTTTGAAACGGCTAAGCTAAAATACATTTTTACTGCCATAATAGCAAAGTTTTACACCAACATGAAGAACATTTAAACATCATTTTCTATGACTGCCTAAGACTTTGGCACAATACTGTATTTAGAAGTTTTTATTACATCAATTAAAGGTATAATTTGGGAATTTTAATTTTTCTGTTCTGTTTAGTCCATCATCCAGCCATGCCCTGACTGATCTGTGGGATATATCAACATAAGAGGCAGAACAGCTATTTCTTGCTGGTCATGAGTACAGTCTTAACTTAGGAACAGACTTAACTTAGGAACTAAGTGCATAACCGATATGAACGCTGTTTATCGATTGTGATTTTTAAAATTGTCTTAGCAAATCGAAACTTACTTAATATTCTAAGATAATTTACTGAGAAGATAAAAAGACAAAGTTTCAAAGCTAAATGCTATAAGAAGAGGCACGAAGTCCTACCAGGTAACTCGAGAGTCTTCTTTCGAAGTTCAAGATTCCACACTTACATACTTTTGATACATTATGTCCACTGCGCGTTTTAGTCAAAGAATTACAGTAACACAGCTGGCGCTGTAATCATTCAGAAAAAAGAAAGGCTGCATGATCATCTTCTGTACATTTTTAATTATATCTAGTCAATCCACAACTAAACAGCCGAATAAGAAAAAGCCAATTTACAGAACAATTAAGTAGACGAGAGACATGCACATAAAACAGTTTAATTCTTTTTTTCACGTTCATTATAACATTGCAGTAGAATACGGTTATAAAAATTATAAACAATTTATATTTCCATTTAAACTTGTGGCCTATACAAAGTTGTTGAATTGTAACATCGTAAAACAATTTAAAACGTGTAAAATGTCCAAAACTCATGATAACAAACCGTAAAAGTACTTCGGCGCAAAAAATACCTATTCATTCTGATTAATAACTGAATTTATAAAAAAAGAGAATAACGTGTTTAACGCAGCAATGATGTCTATACGCTTTGCCGGACAACACAGTATTTCGACACCATCCCCAGAAATGTAGTGCAGCACACCCCTCAAAAGAAAACAAGCACTGCGCATGTCATTTTTCGTGAAATATATGCACATGCGCGCAACAGACTGGTAGGTGACGTTATTTTGATCTGGTGTACGCATGCGTTAAAGTGGATCGAATTCGTACTGCAAAGAGTAATGTGGTATACGCATGCGCGCTGTAAGTCCGGCAGGAGCTGCGCATCGGGTTGAGTGCGCTCGCCATGTTAAGCTTTAAACTTGACTGTTTGTCAGTTTAATTAATGTTTTTTTTAAGGCTAGAGAAAGACCACAGTAGTTTTGTTTTGTAAATGTATCACTGCATCTGTATATTTATTTTTACGGTTGTTGTTAGAAACACCTTTAAACACTTAAGCGTTAAATTTCTAAAACTTTTAGTACTATTAAAACTTACAGGAAGACCCAATAATCTGTTGTCATGCAGCTTGAATTGCGTATGGCACTCAATATGTCTATATGAGAATTTACTTAAAAGTAAACTCGTATACAGGGTGATTAGTGAGGGACAGGTTTGGAAATGCATCTTTTTTCTTCACTATGTAACACCGGCAGGTAATCTTTCCTTCAGTCCTTGCTGCCATCTGCAGGACATTGACATCGCCTGGATATTAATTGGACGGTTAAATATATGTATATAGGTGGGGTGAAAAGGCAACATCTGTGATAAGAATGTGGAACTTTTTAAGTTTTATTTTCGTAACGTTCTTGGGTTTGTGATTCTGTTTGTCTCTCTGAATAAACAAAATTGAGTGAGTGATCACCGAGTGACTCCTGTTCTTTGAATAAGCAGAGTAATGCGATTTAGATGCTGGAGGTACTGCAGCTTAACATCACAGTGTGTGCCTTCAATTAAGCTTTCGTGCGACATTTCTCTTCAGCCGCAACCAAATATACATGGGACCTGTGTGCGAAATACGGGGGGGTCGACACCCCCGATTAACCCATGAGACCCCCCGAAAGCCTCAAAATCAAAATTTTAAGGGGGTCTCAAGATAGGTATTGCGCAACAATAGGGAGATGGGGACCCCCCCCCGAATATTGACAGGTATTTCGCACACTGCATGTGACCATAATGAACTACACAAAAATATATAATTCAACTAAATATCAAGATCCATAGGTTTTCATACATTCAGTAAATTCATACATTCTTAAATTTGTATGAATGATATTTGTTTCACACACTGACTGACTGACGATGTGTTTGAATCCAGACTGAAGACATGTTGCCTAAGCTTAGTCTATCATAAATAAGGGTACTGGTGAAACTGCGTCCTGTCGTACAGATGTCATGTACCTGGGGTAGACATCAACTGAGTCGTGCTTAGGCTAGCCTGCCCTACAGGGTGCATAGGCGATCACCTAGGGCACCATTTGATTAAGGGATGCAAAAGAGCGACTGAGAAAAATCACAAGAAATACCTCTGTCAACATTCCATGACATTACAGTTATCACACTAATTTTAATACTTCACTTTTCTTGTGCATCGCCAGCTAGCTAGTTAGCAGCCAGATGCCCTATGCTGCTGAAATGTCTTTAATATAAATTAATTGACAAAATGTGTTTCCTGCTGCCCTGTGTAAGGGTGGCAGAACACCTAGGGATGGCCCCGCTTCATGTCACAGATACGGCACACAACAAGCTGAGCTTCCGGTCAGAATACTGAGGAGGTGACCTACAATTAGCTTGATGACTCACAGATGGTGTGATGGAATGTATCGCTACTAAAAATATGTTTTAACGAGCTACTAATAAATCTGTCAATGAGTGCACGTTTAAGACAAAAATGTAATTACACCTGAATCTCTCCAGGGAGGACATATGAATGATCACCCCCAGAAAGGAGGTTAAACTTGTGCCATAAACGGTGTGTAAAGTTTTCACACAAGCTTTTCCACTCACCTGTACTCTACCAAGTGTGAAATGATTTAATTTGACTTAAAGATTACGCGTATAACACTCTAAGGTTGCTTTTTTTTAGCAAGTCCTCAAAGTTATCTGAACAGATATGTAATAGAGATTTACGTTTGGCAGGAAATGGCCTCCTGATCGCTTTTGGTGCTGCAGTGTAATCCACTATATCCTGGCAGACTTCCTACTCCATATAAACATGGATATTAGGGAATTGACTTCAATATATTTAGGACGTTAAAAAAAAGGAACATAAAAAGTAGGAAATTAAGTCAAGGAAGAACATGTATTCTCACAGCGGAGATTCTGGCCTCGAGGGAGGACTTCAAGGAGCGTCATCGATCAAGGTCAACTCTGATCTTTCGCATTAGGTTATTAAAGTTGATAACAATGGCTACATTTGAATTCCTAGATACACAAGTTAGTAAATGGAATCGATGGGTATAGATCCACTGACCTTGCCATGATAATTTATGAATGTATTTGCAGTTGTGAATCAAATCACTATTGAATAATTATTAAATTGCTCAAAATATTAATTACATTAGAGGTGACACATTTCCACTGAGTTTTGTCCTGCAGTCCAAAAACATGCACTTAGGCTAATTGATGTCTCTTATGCGTGAGTGTATTGGTACGTTCTGTGAAGGACTGGCACCCTGTCCAGTTTGTACTCCTACTGCGTGGCTGGGGTAGACCCTGACCCACAAAAGAGGATTGAAGACGGAAGGATTAATTATTAATTAGTGTGTCACAGTGGTAACTCTGTTGCCTGCAAGCTCATTTACTTGGTCTTTAAAGATTAATTTGGTGGAGCTAGAATCCAAGGTAGTATATTTGCATGGATTTAAAATGGACTATTAAGCAGGAGGTAACACATGATCTATTGCAGGATGGGTGTAATAAACGTTCTGGTAAGGTAATTGAGCAGCATAAGTCAGCATAAGAAATTCTAAGACAAGTTAAATTGCCTCTTTTGAATTATATTAGTAAATGAGCTACATGTTGCGGGGTGTGATGTGGGCAGGAGGGTTTCACGTTTAAATTTTTAATTTTTAAAAAATCAATCTACTTTGTCTTCATGCTTACAGAGGTGAATGAGTTTCGCTCGTCATCTGGTCCACTCTGCACTTTGTTGAGGAAGAATATAACTCCAAGCCAATCTTACAAATACAGCCGGATTTATGTAGCTGTATAATGCATTTGGTTATAGCCGAGTTTTCCTAGTGACTCAATCGAAACTAATCATGCCGCGGAGCTAGGGGTTGCAGAGTCCAATGTCCAGGACATGGTTGCAGTCAGTGTCCCCAGGAGCAGATTGTCTTGTGTTGGGGAGACGCCCTAGGGTAGACATGGCATGACCCTCGCATGCGATATAACGGGACAGATAAGAAGCACCTTGCTAATCTATTGGCAGCCATGGGTAGGTGCCCTTCCTACATACCCAGGTACTGTTTATGGATGGTATGGATGTACTCTTAACTGCTAGCATGGATGCCCATTGTCTCAATAAGAGTTATGAGAAGTTATGAGAAGGGGAACATACATTCGGTGACTGGTAAACTGGTATGACTGTTAATTACAAGTACTATTTCCCAAGAATCGGCCTTGATTTTCTCATTTCCCACTAATTTCAACCTGGCCAAACAGAAACACGCAGCATCAGTCCCTCTCTGTTAGAGGTCAGGATTGGGGAGCTGGGTTTGCTGGCGTGATTATACCAAGTAAGGTAATCCCCAGTCTGACTGGAGGCGTTTTCGATAAGAAAATCACAGTATTCAAGAGATGTGTTTAGGGAAAAGCAGCACGGGGAATAAGGGGGGGGGGGTCATGTCTGACTGAGGGACGTGTCAGTACATTCAACAGCTGATAGCATTAGAATCCCCCTCATAATCACAACTAAATGCCAGATACATCTTGAGCTCATGTTCACCATCCTATTGTAAATGTACTTCAGCATGCTTTTGGTGAGAGATGCAGCAGAGACCATCATCAGAATACAGTATATAAGAGTCAGTGATTGAGGTGTTATGCGTGAGGTCTGCACTCTTTGGATGGGGCGAGAGAACCACGAAGGGCCTCCATATTCCACAGGACCACGGTCACGATCTTCAGGAAGACGACAGAGTTCCACTGGTGCCTCCTGGCTTGCACTAATGGTTCCCATGGGGAGTATGGATTCATGTGGGGTAGCCCAGACGCTTTACAGCTCTTCTTACTGTGTGGAGCACTTTGGAAAGGGCCGTCTCCTCACTCGGTTACTCCCTTTGTTAGAGTCAAAATGGGTATCTTTTGTGTTTCACTCTCCGCTCCATCGAATCCGAGGAGCTTGATTGAAATGAGGAGTTTCGTCCTCCAGAGTGCTACTAGAACACATGTTTTTAGAACACGCCGAAAATGGTCTCACAACCCACCAGTTGAGAAACAATGGTGTAGGGTATACTGGTTTGATGATGTCTCAATAGTAATCAAGGGGTTTAGAGAACAGGAGCAGACCGAGGCCCTAGGGTAACTGGGGTTAATGGCCTGGCTCATGGGTCCACTTGTGACATCACTCAGCCTTAGGATTTGAACCGACAACCTTCTGGTTACAGACACAGAGCCACACATTACCCCCTATTACCTGACATTAAACTGTATTTTTTTAAATGTACTTTTAATTATATTCTTCTCTGTATGTCTATTGTCCCACATCTCAGTATATCATGTTTAAATGTCTTTCATATTTATATGCCATATATTACTGTTTCTTCCAGTATGATCAATAATGTTACAATTTTATCTCAGCGTATGAGCAATGGATCATATAGCTGAAGATGACATTAATGATACTTTGACCTTCAAATCTGAAACTTTGTTGCTATGTCGCACACTTGTAGAAGGTTCCTATGTCAGCTGAGCTGATTCTGACATATGGTATAACATTGCAGTTCACTCATATTCTTCCTCTCCAAGTTAACCCTCACCAAAGATTCACTAACCCCTCCAAAAGCAAGCATAAAATACAAATCTGGTCCACTGCTAAATCCTCATGTCACGTGAGTCTTGTGGTCTTTGGCACACTGCCCAAGAAATCCTCCACCATGCTGAAAAATTATTATCAAGAAGAAATAAAATTCATTTCTTAAATACATTTGCCCCATCTGATTCAATTGAACCTAAAACCTTCCCCTGCAACCAATACTGAACTCTCTTCATATTGAATCCAACAAAATTGTTTCATTTAAAAAAAATGTGCTGAATCACATAACATGGGGAAATATTGTTTATTATGAGGCATGAACGAGATGGGTGTCACACCTGTCTCTGATTGGTAATCATTTAATTGGGATGGTATGAGATCTTGCTGTGAGCCAGTGGTGATTAGTTTTGAATCTTATTTAAACAGAGCTGTGAATATTTAGAAGACTGAATCACTGCAACAGGCTTTCACAAGAACAATGCCATCTTAAAAGTACAGAACATCTCCAGTCCCTTAATATTCTTGGGTTTGTGCTTGTCGACTGCCTTCTTCAACTCACACCACAGGTTTTCAATTAGGTTTAAATCTGGAGTATCGGATGACCATTGAAATAATGTGAGTGTTAATTTTGGCGTCATTATGTTGTTGAATGTTCCATCTACTGCTGGTTTTCGACTTTCCGGCAGAGGCAGCTAAATTTTGGTCTAAAATGTCCTGGTATTTAGTGGAATTCATTCTGCCATTAATCTTCACCTGCAGCGAAACAACCCCAAAGGATCAGTGATGCACCATATTTCACAGCGGGTCTCAGGTGCCTTTATTTTCACGCCCATGCATCCTCTGCCCAACAAATTAAGCATTGCTAATAATTCTGGAGTTGACCAAGTATGTGCATATAGACATTCAGGGAGTTGCATTTGGATTGGAAGGTGTTTCAAGTAGTGCATTCAAAACAATTTTTCAAAATGTCAAAAGCTTTATTGTCCCACATTTTGAGAACCCCCCCACCCCCAATTTGTTTTTCTGTATCACACTTCCATCATCCAAAGGTTCATTCATACAGATTGTTTAATACCCTAAATAACACAAATACTGTAACATGACCTTAAAGGGACACAGACTGAAATTTTTCAAACATATTATGTATCCAGATATGTGTCAAGTTGGGAGACCATTTTTTTTGCAGGATTTCAGATATTAGATGTATGATCAGTGTGAAGTCTAACATGCAAGTTTATGCAAAAAAATATATGGAAAAATTCTATTTACTGATTGGACATTTAGCAGTCAAGAATTGCAGCTATCCTTGTTATACGCACTGTCTGCTGAGCAGAAGCTGAGCATCGAGACACAAAAATATAGGGTCAAATGCCACTGACCTTATGTAACTGATATCTTTACATGTATCCCTTTCTCAATTGGTTCCGGTATGTCAGAAAATATACAATGTCCTACAAAGAACAAACCACAGCCGTCTGAAAGACACCCAGAACAGCAGTTCCTAAATTTGTTCAGACATATTTCACTATTATTGTATCAATATTGTGAGCCGGTTTCCTCTGTGTCCCTCATGTACCCAGCTGTCGAAATAGATCTACCTGGCTGTAGTTCAGCACCAGAGTGAGAAACCAATTCCCCCAGAACATAGTTCTTCCTGTCCTGTCCTCATTTGCTCTCTTCTGCATTTCCTAGACTGCCTACAACACCGCCCCATTTACCACAAAACAATGTCTCTGAAAAAACTCATAATTTCTCATACATTGTGCAGCCTTTAGTAGTCAGCCAGAAAACTCCAAACCTAATCGCATTTGGAAGGGAGCAGGCTTCCTTTCTTAAGCTGTATTTTCCCTATATTGCACAAAAACCTCTTACTGTGTGATTTAAAAAAATATATTTTGTTTTTTGACCCGCATGGTGCAGAAGTCAACGAAAATCAAATCAGTAAAATCATTAATCTTCTAACAGAGGTGCAAGGACAGGTGGAAAATAATTTATCAGATAATTTTAAAACCATATCTATAAACCTACACTTGCAGCTCAAAAATTCCCATCGAAATAAAGGGGGGAAAAACTGAAAAATTAACTAAATCAACGCTCACGGCTGCAGTTAATCAGTCAGTATCTTCAGAGGTGGACAGAACCATGTGACATGAAAAAGGAGGTGACGTGGATCTGGACCTGGAGGCATCGCCTTTTCAGGGCAAACAGTAGAAGGTGAAGTATGAAAATGGGGAGTTTAAGCCAATATTAAAGGATAAAAGATGCTGAGCGACAAAAATCTGTAGTCTGCCGACAGCAAGGCCGATTAGGACTAGCGTGCTTTTTTCTGTGCTTACTAGGTAGAGCACATATTCATAAAAGTTCAGTAGCACTTTACTTAAAGCAGTCATCATCATGCATTAAAGATACCTTCATAATGCATTATAATGCATTCATGCAGTATTATATACTATACATACTATACAGTATATCATGTCTATAACTATTTATAAAACGGTATAACATATTATAGTCATGTTTATTATGCTTTATGAATGCTCTATGAAGCTGTCATCTACGTATAATGCACACTTCATAATGCATTATAATGGTCAGTATAAGAATTAAGGATGTTTTGTACTGCAGTATGAAGGTATCTATAATCCATTATACGTGACTGTTTTAAGTGTTACCAAAAGTTCTTTTCATGAACATTATTTAATTGTGACATCGTTTTGTATAAATAAAGTGACAATTTGAGTTAACATCTAAAGTACACAACTGCAAGGCATTGATTAGGCAGAGAGAGAGCAGACACTGATACAGCGTGTTGCCACACCCACCACACAACAAACCACCTCAGGGATGAGAACCCAAGTGCAGCCAGACACCAGTGGGGTATTTCTGACGGCTGGAGTACCAGTCCTACCACCAACCCCCAAATTTTCCCTGGAAGTTGGAGGACCTGCTTGCAGGGCTGGATGTAGGTTAACATCATACCCAGGATAAAGCAGTTGCAGGTTAAGGGCCTTGCTCAAGGGCCCAGTGGAATAGGATCACTCCTGGCATTCAAGGATTTGAACTGGCAACCTTCTGATTTCCAGAACAGATCCCAAGCCTCAGAGCCTCACCACCCCGCCGTCTAAGGCGGACTTGATAGACAGACTTATCTGGTCCAGTTTCTGCTACACAGGTCACCTGCTGCAAGTATCGTTGTCCTTTACAACCATGTCCAAATCCAGATGGCTGTCTTCAATAATCACCTATGCCTCAAGTTATTTAAACAGTCGCTCTAAGCTCATTCTAACCAAGCTCACTCTACCCAGTGTTTCACTGTGCAGTCTTGGAGTTGTTCATGCTTGCTTGCTCAGTGTTGGTGTTGGTTCTTGGCTGTATCCTTTCTCCTTTGTTGGCACAACCCAGCCATCTCATCTACATGCTTCATGGTGAGTGGGTCCAATCCCGTCACCCCTAAAAGAAAAAAAATCTGAGACCGACCTATCAAATATGAATAGTCTGACAGGGAAAATGACCTGGCGTTCTGTGTATGGACGCAGTTTCGGGTATTTTAATTTTGGCAGTCTCCGTGCAAATCATTTTAGAGAGTTATTAACAAAGTGATATATCTTTTAAATTATGTTCTATGGCTTTGACAATATTTGTCTCCATTAGCTGTATGCTTATTTATCAGTTATTCAATCTGTGGTTAGCTTGCTGCTTTGAAATTGCTATCCAGGATGTTCCCTGGTGCTACTGGTGTCCTATTCTTCTTGAAATAAGCCTCCCCCTGTGACCCCTACTGGATAAGTGGCTGGAAGATGGATGGTTTGAAATTGCAGGAAAATGGTCCTCCCTGTTTCCAACAAACTGGTGTCCATTTCACCATTTACTCTGCACCATGCCATCACCAGTTTCTCCTTTAAATAAACATGAGACTTCACAAATGTAAACATGCGTGCGATTGAGGTTCGTAGGGTGTACATAATAATGTTTATTTTGACTCTGTGTTAATGATGATTAATTATAATTGTGAGTTTTCGGAAGAAGAAACTTATATGACGAATAATTAAGGAGTACTGTATTGCTTCATTTCCAGGCTTAATCAAACCTTTAATTAAACCAACTTCATTTAGCATACAACTAAAAGCACAAATGCAAGCATTTTCTTTCTTTCATTTATATAGGAACTGCAATAAGGAATGCACAAATTTATAAATGACAGCCTCATTATTTTCCTTTGAGTTGTTTTTCTTCTTTTTCAAAGATGTTGTAGTAACACACAAGTACTTTGATTTCATTATTCATATTCTCTATTTTTACTTTCTTAAGGGTGATTTGTGATCACAGCATGCCTCACAGCAACTCAGCAAAAGGCTGAGGAAGAAAAAAGTACTCTATCTGCCTGTTACCCGGAGAATTTAAAACCAGATAACCAATTATGTATACTATTAGAAACAGCTTTACACATGCTTGTTCATGCAAATATCTAGCAACACCTCAATGCAAAGACATCATTCAGAGACCGATCAAAAGCTTCAGTTTATGAAAATGTTTTATAAATGATACGTTTATAAAATATGAAAACAGGGGAAAAGGTGCTTTAATTGACTTTCACCATGGCGTGGTTGAGAGTTTACAGAGAATGGTGCATGAAAAAAAAACAGCGAGTGGTTATTCTGTGAGTGGAAATGTTGATGATGGAGGTCAGATGAGAATGACCAGGCTGGTTTGAGCTGACAGGAAAGCTAATTTGAAAACCTTCAGTTTACAAGAGCGGTGCATCTCTGAATGCACAACACGTCAAAGCCTGAAGCAGATGAGTTACAGTAGCAAAAGACCGCAGGAAGTTCTACTCCTCTCAGCTAAGAGCAGGACACTGAGGTTGCAACAGCAGAAGACCACAGCAGGTTCTGCTCCTGATGAATCTCAATTTCTGCAGTAATATACATGGTCGGGTCAGAATTTGGTGCAAAGTGCATAAATGCAGAGACCCCAACCTGCTTTGTGTCAACAGTTCAGGTGGATGGTGATGGTGTAATGATGTATGTATTGTTTTCTTGGCACACTTTGGGCTGCCTAATACCAATCGAGCATCGTTTAAATACCGCAATCTTCTAATGGCTACTTCCAGCAGGAAAATGCGTCATGTCATAAAGCACAAGTCAACTTTGATTTTATGAACGTGACAATAAAATTAGTACACTTCAATGGCTTCCTCAGTCACTGGAGCAGCTAGGAATGGGGCTAAAAACAAGTGGCAGGTGAATGTATTTATACACACTCAATAGATACTTTAAGTAGACCTAGCTAATACTGCGTTGGACACAAAGACTCAGAGTTCAGACCAGCCTTTTCTTGTTATAATGAGTGAGTCTGGCCATTTTTCTCTGATTAATAAGGTGTCTTCACACCTTATTAGAGACAGAAATGTCATCGATTGGATGTTTTTTGTTTATCGTGTCATTCTCTGTAATCTCTAGAGCAGTGTTTCCCAACCCGATCCTAGCAGTGGGAATTTCCGAGATGCTGGAATCACCATGCATAGCACCAACAATGTCACCATGCATAGCACCAACAATCTCACCATTAATAGCACCAACAATCTCACCATGCATTCTTCAGGCCTCTTCTGCATTCCAAGGTGTTCTCGCTGAAGCTTTTTGACTCTCTCTACATGCTCTATGTATGCAGCTGGAATAATGTGATTTGCTGTTTAGGGGAGTAGGTTGTTTGCATACATATTTCATTGTATTTGCAAAACCTTATTAGTCATGGTTGGCTCAAATTCCTATACAGCAGAGGTCATATAAATAAGTGACAAATTTAACTGATTATTATGTAAGGTTTATGATAAATGATGTTCTAATACATTAATTTATAAAACTGAGGTTCATAAACATATACAAATGCCATTTTTAAATAATTTCAATGCCAAAATCTATGAAGATTATATCCTAAAAGGGGATTATGACAATTAAAAAGTTTATAGATTAAAATTTTTATAGATCAGACATTTTCCATAATATCCAATATATTGTCATTGTTTGAAACACACCAGCTTATGTACACTCTCAGAAAAAAGGGTCTGCCAATTGTACCCTTAGCGGTAGGTAATTGTACTTTTTAAGGTACAGGAATGAACTCTGATGAACATTTCTGTACCAGTGATGGTACATCAATGCTGTTTGTACCTTTGGGATGTTCCTCAGAGCCCATTTCTGTACCTCAAAAGGTACAATTACAAGGGTACAGCCCCAGTGACAAGCACAGGTACACATTTTTACCCTTTTTTCTGAGTGTAAATAATCAAAAATATATCTGGCAAAGCTAAACAATCATTTTGTTTAATGTCGATTCGTTGGACTTCCCTCTTATATCAAACAAGAATAGTTTTAGAAGCGTTTCGTGGCTGAATTTCCAAAATTGATTTGATTTTGTTGCTGTCCATCCATTGGCTGTTGGGTGTGCAGCACACGGACAGACTATGCAACAAATTGTAGGACGTGCGTCATAAAAGTTAAATGCTGTTCATTTTTAGGCTCCAGTAGGGCTGCTATAAGTAAAATTAAGACCCCGAGAGGTTTCCAAAGTTTCTTCAGAAAATTCGTTTATGTCGTTAATTTTGTATATCCTTAACAAAGAATTCAGTGCTTTTTAGGGTCTTCACTGTTATTTCATTCATACATGCTCTGTATATATATTTAAAAATAATATATTTGTATTCGTTTATACTTTTAATGCAAATTGAACGGTTTTTTTGGAGTATGCAGATGTTTACTTCTTTTCTCAACTTTCTCGATGGGATGGCTGTAAAGGTGACATATTTACAGCCCTCCCCCTCCGAAAAAGTCGAGTTAATAAAATGTTGTGCTAGTAATATTTAACCGGTCTTAATTTAGCCTCTCGTGTATTTATGCATTTCGTGATAATTATGGAGCCTGAAAATGAACAGTTTTCGCAACACCGCCAGGTGGCAGCGCCAAATAGATTGTAAAAATAAGCTTTCTGAGTGGACGTGATTGCTGAAGGTCTGTTTTTCCTTTATGCCAGCTCTTGAGTTGTCATACCGCGCTGCAGTATCGGGACAGAGCCTTGGAAAACATCGCTGGTAGTCGGAAAATACGACGGCCGTAGCCGAAGGAAAAAACGTGCAGGACACCTACCAGATATTTATTGCGTGTTGCTTGGAAAGACTTGCCGAAGACAAGAGCAAAACATGAATACCTTCTGGATACACATCATTTGGATCGTGGGATTCGCTTTGCTTTTTGGATTTCAAGGTAAAGCCAACATTTCGGGGTTTCGGGGAAAAAAAAAATTCTGCATAGATGCTACAGCCGTCTGCTCATGTGTCAGCTGGACCACTTCCGTTCTTTTTTAGTTAATTTTAAAATGAATGGTGATCAATGCGCAGTATTCTTTTCAGGTTGCTAGTAAAGCTGCCATTGCTGCAGTCTTTAATAGATGCATGCCTGCGGCATACTAATATCATAATCCTTTTTTTCAAAGCCTGCACGTTTTGTAGGCACAAAAACAAACATATTATAATTCCTCATATTTTAGCTAACATATAACAACGTATCGTTCATCGTTTATTTAGACTTGAGATATAAATAAAAAGGGTAAAATGTAACAGATTATTTATGCAAACAATATGGGTAATTGTTTTTAAATCAAACTGAAACATTAATTCTTTTCCTTATCTTTAGTGGAACTTGTTTATGCCTCATCGTAGTTCATTGTTAGGTCTTGCAAGCTAATTACGTATGCTTGTGGAGATAGTTTATTAAGCGAAGCAAAATGTACGCTTGGCTTAAGACACGATTGATTTAATTTTTGCAAACGCTTGAGACATATTGCCCATAAGACAGTTTGATGAGTGACAGTTATTGCTCAACAAATTATATTTACCATCACCTCTGCCTTAAATGCAAAATTGGGCAGGATTTTTCCCATAAATGACATTTTCAATCAGACGAACAGTTTGTGCTTTAACTTTAAAATGACAGGGCGACAAAGAAGGTTACTGCCATAAGTTTTGTGTATAATAACTATATATATCTAAGGACGATTGACGTCACCTTAGTGATACTACACAGGGGCGACTACTGCACTGAGAAGAGGTATTCCTTAACACCCCTCACCCTTTTATCAACGTGTAAACCCAGATTCTCCCACTAGAAATGTACATACATTGTTTATTTAAAAATATTTTTACACCGAAAATATTTGACAGCACACAGGATTATATGGGTTTAGGGTTAGGGTTAGTAAAAAAATCTGCTTGTGGAAAAGTAATCATGTTTTATGCAAAGAGCGTTTGTAATTTGACTGCTGATACATTATTGCAATGTGGTAATTTATTGTGAAATATTTTACTTTTTTCCATTCCATAGGAAGAAATCGTGATTTTTCTATCATAGATATTCAGATAGTTGATGATTCAATGCTTGTATTTTTTCAGATTTTGCTTATTAATGTTTTTATCAGTCAGATAAAAAACATTTATAATTAAATACACAGAGATAGTAGGCGTCATATATATTTCCTGATTTCTTTTTCTTTAAGGGAAAAAAAGCCTTTAAGAAGCCCGTTTGAAATACTGCTTGGCATTAATATAATCTCCATGAGATCATTTTTTAGTTTTATTAGTTTGCTCAGCATGGTGTAGGACACGTATGTCATGTTTCAATGCAAGTGTTAGCAATCTGTTTCCTACATTGCCACAGTTTTGTAAAGATTAATAGATTTGATTGGGTGAACACCAGAGTCCAAACGACCTAAATGAAATCATTTCCGATGTTACGTCCAGAAGCAACCCACAAGGTGGGTTTTGAACTTGTCTGCCACCTGGTGAAAGTCAGATGGCCCTGGTGACTTCAGTAACATGTTTGTCCTTTGAAGCTGAGTTGATGATTTTGCTATCAAGGAGCCATTCATTTTAGGGTGCCGTGTCTGTGCCATTTGAAATGGTTGTAGCTCATAAGGCACCTGTGACATATCTCTAGGTCATACATTACTGAGGTAACCGATCACCGTCTGTAGGTCTCCATCTTAGACATGCTTTACTGGTGCATTAAAAAGTGGAACAAGCTGTTTGTGGCCAGAACACTGTTTTATTTAACATTTTTCTTTTTTTTTTCGTGTGGTGGTAAGAAACTCCCCCCCCCGTTTCCCGATTTACTGCTAAGATCTGCTTTGCTCTGATGACTTCTGAAATTTATGTTGGGGCTCATGTTTGTGGTTGTAACAGGTTAGCGAATGCATTCAGCGATGTAATTGTGTCTATACTAACATCAATTGTTAAATTGCCCAGTGGTATGATTAATTAGGAGCTTGATGTGCCATTTATCGGCTTCCACTGCTTCACAAGATACACAACCCTAAAAGCGAAACTCTGTGTTGTGTGCGATTCCCCCGAGTACTCCGGTTTCTTCCTGCAGTCTAAATTCACTTAAGCTAATTGGTGTCTCGTCGCCCGTCGTGTACGATTGTGTGTGCTCCCTGAATTGGGTTGACATCCTGGCCAGAGTGTTCCCCTGCCTTATGCTGCGTGGGGCCAACTTCTGGCCCGGTACCTCCTGGGCCCAGACCTGGACAGCCAGTTAGAAGGTGGATAGATACGATTTTGCAGTTCAACAGGAGTCTTCAGGGAAAAGACTGATAGACTATGGAAAAGTAAAATATATGCTAGTTTTAAAAGTGTTACGCGGCTGAATTCCAGAATGATTACTTTTTTTATTTAATTGAAGGTTATAGTTATTGACACAGTTCTCAGAAACCACTCATGAAAATATCCAGTTACTTTAGAAATATTCATTTACTGCAATAAAAAGTTAAGTTTTATTTTTTTTTTTTGGTAACACTTTACTTGAGGGAGCACAAATAATGTAGTAGTACACTTTTACTCAATGAATTAATTAACCAGATAGTCTGCGTTAGTTACATAATGATCCCATCATTAATCAATCGTAACGGTTAATGTATTTCATGCAGTTACTGTATTTGTTTATGATTTATACTTGAGTAGTAACTGAGTTACTAAGTAACTTGTGCCTCCTCAAGTAAAGTGCTACCTTGTTTTATTGAGAGACATGCAGTATCCTTAACAAGTAACACATAAACGTAGACTGTCATTTATATTTTGCATTTGTAGAATCTCATAGGCACTGTCGCAGCCACGGTACACAGCTGTAATGACGGGGCAGGTAGAAGGATCCGAGTGCAGGGGCAACAGAGTAATTCCATGCAAAGGTCAACCTTACTATGGGAAAATAAAGCTGTGAACACAGGAACAAAAGTATTTTCAAAATGTTCTTTGATGTCTTTATTTTACTGTATGTAACTGCTCTGATCAAATGTATATTATAATTTAAATTTATTCTGTTGTTTTATTTATTTGAATAAACATTCATTATAATGTGAGGAGTTTGAGTTTAAACGATCTCATTTCATTGGTTGTTTTTTCTTAATTACTTTTTGGATTGTTTCATATAAAAACTAACCATGCAAGCATGTGGTTTCTGTAGCCTAGTGTCGAATAATAGATTAATTCTGAGGATTTGTCTATATTCAACACAAGAGGCTATATGTAAAGATATGCAAATTGACTCATTGATACTAAGCTTATCCATGCTCTGAGGAATTTTTTTTCCCCACTATTAGTCTAAATGTCACATGTGTAAGGCCAGAATCGCAGTCCACTAAACAGGAAAAATGTCAAAAACCAAACAAAGGCAAACGACTCTGAATCGTGATTAAAAACAAGAAAAAAGTCAAAGGGTAGGTAATATGGGGCAAACTAATGCGAATCACAAGATATAGGCTTAGAAAACCAGTAAAACAAGCAGCAATTATACATGGAAACTATATCCCCCTTGGAAAAATCAGCTACCCTGTTTGCTGAGAGAGACAATAGTTTTCCTTTTTTTGTATCATTGTTAAATTTAGCTTTCAAAATAGCGTATTTGTGTGATAGGCTGACACTCAAAAAAGCAGTTAAATACGTATGACACATTTACACACAGAAGAAAAAACTTGTTGACCGTTACATTTTAATTCTTCTCGATCAAGTGAGACCAGATCGTTTTAATTAAATTTGTTTGATGGAAAATACCTGAAAATAATTTTCTGTTGTTGATTCAGTTAACAATAACTGCTTAAATTCGACGTGATGTGCTACATTTAATTAAACCTTAGCATCTGAACAAATTAATTTGAATTTCAGTTTTACGTCAGAATGGCAATTTAGCAACAAAAAAATCCTACCATCAAGTGTCTGAGACTTTATTGCAACAGACCTTAATGATTTCTGAACTTGTTTCTTCAGTCTAGGGCAAATGCACTAGCTGTTCTTCAGGGCTTTTGCTGAAAGCCTCAGTCTATCTAGGATGAAGAACACTTTCTGGATTACTTAAAATGTAGATTTGAATTCTGATAGAGGGCTGAAGTCCAAAGCATTAATGAGCCCAAAAAGCAGTGCTTTTCACTCTCTCAATCAAGACAGTGATATACGCAGACTTACTCATGGTCGTTCTCGTTTGTGGCAGATGACACCTCCTTATGTCTTTCTCTGCTTTCAGTGTGTCAGTGTCTTTGTTGTCTCGGACAAAAGCACACAAGAAACAATCATCTTATTTATAGAAAAATTAAGCTTTTATTTTAAGGCTGAATAAGTAGAATCCTCATTAAAACTCCATTAAGGTGCACTACACGATTAGATTGTGTTTGATGTTCACTCACCATGTTCTCTTTAACAAGCAGTTCCTTAAAGATGCACACTTTGGGTGTTTGTGCTGTAATTCCACAAGGAAGCACAAAAAAAGACTGGTGAATGATGATACACAATTTCAGTATGTTGTAAACAAACCCCAAACAGAAATGTTTTAGACCTAAATGATTAACTTGTGTACAAACCTGAGAAATGGCTATCGTGATATTACTGGAATATTTGTCAAAGGCTGGAAGAAAGTTGAACTGTAGTAGGTGAGGTATGACTTGCAACAAGTCAGCATTGATCAGTTAAACGAAATAAATAACGAATACATTGAAAATGCACTGGGTATTCAAGATTCATTAAATATTTAGCACTTCCAGTATGAAAAGGCAGTTAATACAGCACCAAGCCGGCCACCATGTCTTAACGTCTTACTGAATTTCAGGAGCCTCCTCCTGAGCCATTTATCTTTTGTATCAAAAGGTTCTTTTCAGTCGTTGCTAATCATTGTTTTTCTACTCATTTCCTGTCAAAAGCTGAGTTTAAAACATCGCTGTTTTTAATCAGTAAATAATAATGGAAATCTGAAAAATTTACAAACACAAAATATAAATAAAATGGTGCTGAAACCACAAGCGGAGAACAGGCCATGTTTATTTTGGCCGTTTGATTTTTGTTTTGCAATTCGGAAAACAGAGAGTTGGACGCAACCCGCTATCTGATTATGTTTGTTATTTGGAAGACTGTACAATGAGAAAATATGATTTCAGTTCAACATACAGAGTGTAGATATGAAAAAAGTAGTATTTGTTCTGTGATTAAAACCCAGCTGTGAATTGTATTTTACACATATTTATGTTGCTGTGCTACATGATAGCCTAACATACTACTACTGGCTAACTACAGTCTAATTTAATATTATGCAGAATGTTTTTTCATGGAAAAATGAAGATCAAGGTGTTGATGTGTATGTGGGGTATGTGGAAGAAAAGTCACTTCTGAAGACAATAAACCGCTTCTGGAAGTTTCAGGAGTCAGAGAAAATCCTACAGACTTTACCTGACTTACGTCATCAGCTGCAGTGTAAGGTCCCTGGTGAACAAACTGTATGAGTGTTTAATCAGCAGCCATGGGGAGTACAGCTACTGTAGCCTCACGCTGCGGTTGAAACACTCTAGATCAACGGCACTAGATCGTTTTCATATCATACAGGCTGTTAGAAATATGAGTTAAAGTTGTAAGATGAAAAGACTCCCTATTTCTGTCAGCAGTAGATGGTGTAATCTGGTACACATCACTGTAATATATCACTTTGTATATAATCAAAATATTGAGGTGCTAGCTGAGAAATTGCAGCCATATTGCTTTAACGAGCTTTCACATGTCGTTGTTCTTGGTGTGAATGCCCCCATGTCTTGGTTGCAACCAAGATGATCCACTCCATTGTTACGGAGCAGCAGACATGTAAGCCCAGCACCTTTAAGCTCAGTCAGAATATGTCCACGGAAGTGTAGGGCAAAATAAAGAAAATGACTGTATCCTTAGAGATCGTCAGATAATGGATGAGGCCAATGAGTTAAACCTGTTTTCCAGCAGATGCGCCACCCATTACCAGTCCAGCTCCTGTTGCCCGCCCTCCAACTTCACATCACTCATCCTTATCTCCATCCTGGTACAGTTTCCCTTCTCCATGCCAGAGTGCAGTGTTTCACGACCCAGTCCTTGGGGATCCCCAGACGGTCCACAGTTTTGCTTCCTCCCAGCTCCTTCCCAGACAGTCTACATTATGGCACTGGCAGGGAGCAAAAATGTGGACTGTCTATGGGTCCCCAAGGATCAGTTTGAGAAGCGCTACCATAGAGTACAACATCCCTCACCAGAGGCTGCTCATGATGGTGCGTTAAGTAACAATAACACTGGGGAAACTCCACAAAAGGACAAAAGGTAAGTCAGTGGGTCCGGATGGGAATACCCCAAAGGCGCTCAAAGAACGCTTCAGCTGGCTTTGTGGAATATTTCAATGCAGAATCTTGAGCTTGCAGACGGTGTCCTAGCTGTAAAAATGCTATGGATCTGGTAGCTGTAACATCATATATGGTGAACACATTGGAAAGGCTGTTACAGGCAGTCCCCAGGTTAAGAATGCCTTACTTACAAACTTGTTCTTATGAATGGACTGCCATAAAAGTTAAAAAGACAGTGGTTTGTAATAATGAATACATGCAGTACTTTGAGTACTCGTGAAATCATTGTGAAGCTTGAGGTATGGTACAGTACCATTTGTAGTTACTGCTTTTATTATTACTGTATTATAATAATAATCATTATGTGCTGTATTATTTTTCTGAATTGACTACATATTCAACTTGAAGACAGACTTAGGGAAGGGATCTCATTGGTCACCTGGGGACCGCCTGTACTTAAACAGCTTAGACCTTTAGTCAGACATCATCAGAACCCTAACAGTTTGCTGACCAAACTCCTATAGTGATTGATGATGTACTGATGTACATGGTCCATAGAGCCTGCTCCGTCTTAAACAGTGGGCAGTTTGGTCAGGATTGTGTTCTGAAACGTCTTCAGTGCTTTCCAAACCATCTATCCTCTCCAAGTATGAAACAAGCTGGACACGCTGCAGTTTTCTAAATCATTGATTACCTAACAAGAAGCTGACAATTTGCGAGGCTTCAGGACTATTTGTCAATGAAGGTGGCAAAATGGGAGCACCTCAGGCATGTCCTGTCCTCATTTCTGTTCACCATCTATAAGGCAGTACATCTCTAAGCTGTGAAATCAACAAAAATTCTCTTATGATTCTTCCATTGTCAGATGCATACAGGAGGCTTATAGTGAACTTACTTGCCACCTAACATGAGTAAGACAAAGGAGTCAGGGAGCATTTTAGATCAGTTACCATCCTAGTAGAAGATGTCGTGCAATCGTATAAGTACCCGGGGATCCACTTAAATAATAGACAATACAGAGGCTTTATACACGAAAGGTCAGAGCAAGCAAATCTTTTTCAGAAGGCGAAGGTCTTTCAATGTGAGAAGCAGGCTACAGGGGGTGTTTCAGCAGTCTGTAGGAGAAGTGTGATTGGCTATGCTGTGGCCTGCTGAAGGAGCATGACATGGGGTGCAACAAAACACATTAGTTTGAGGGGTTACTCGTAGCTTTGTTGCCTCTTTGATCAGTCTTCTACTTTTTTTTCATTAATTCATTTTTGTAGGATGACCTGATCTGGACAAGGACTTTGCAGTGTGATTGCTACTATTATTATAGCTTAGGGAGCCTTTCGCAAGTCATGAACGTGTCCAGTCATGAACGTGTGCAGTCATGAACGTGTCAGGGCAGCTGTTAGCCAGCAGGGGGCCATGCGGAGAACCTAGCAGCAGCTCAATTCACGCCCGCAGCTTTTTGAAAACATTAATTTACATTTACATGTATTAATTCAGTTGACTTTTTTTTTCCAAGCAACTTCACAAGCATACGTTTGTCAAGGAGCCATCTTGATATATAATAAATTTGTAGATGTACAGGGAGTACAGCAGGGGACTCGGTACACAACCTTGGGGAGTTTCCTGTGTGAGGCTCAACGAAGTGTGGCTGCTCACCTGGACAACCTGCGCCGCTCTGCCTGTCATAAAGTTTCTGGATTGTCCTAAGAATCTGGCACATATATCTGAAGTTGGACCGCTCAAGGTGACTTTCTGCTTTTTCTCCATACCACCTTTAGGCTTCCTTCACTGCTTTCCGCAGTGTGTACAAGGTAGCTTTATAGTGGGAACAGCGTCCAGTCATCAGGCCTGGGTCATAGGCAGTGGTGCACGCATTCAATGTGTAATGGATGGTTTTGTCTGGCCAAAGTTAGAAAAGATCTTGCTCTTAACCTTGGAAATGATCTCTTCCACCCGGTTGACAATAAGCCTGATGATCATAAGTGCAGTTATGTCGTCAGTGATGAGCCTGAACGTGTCCCAGTCAGCGTCTTCCAGTTCCAGGATGTGATCTCCCTGTGATCTTTTGTTCTCTGTTGGAAGATGGTGGCATGGTCGGATTTTCAAAATGGAGGAAGTAGTTTTGCTTTGCAACCCTCTTTGAATAACAAGCATCAGTTGTTGAGTTCTTTCTCTTCTTGACAGACAATCAATGTGTTTGTAGAAGTCTGGCATTCTTTTCAAGCTAGCCTTAAAGTTTAACAGCAGTAAAGATGACTGAACTGAACTCATCGGGGGGAGGAGATAGAATGTTAGCATTTAATTGTTAGCTGCTCCAGGTTAGGCGAGCAGGAATGAGAGAGTCATAGCATTCTTGTTGTCTTACCAGTTGTTGTTCACGCCAATACAAGTACCTCATCCGTTGGATGTACCAGACACAGCGGTTCTGTCCAGCTATGCAGTTAGCCATGTCTCAGTCAGACACACAGTGTTGCAATCTCTTATGTCCCGCTGGCACTTCATCCTTGCCGATAATTTGGTTTCCACGGACTCAACGTTCAACAGCGAGATGCTAGGCAGAGCTGGTCGGTTTCTTAGTCTGTTTCATATCCCAGCCAATTTGAATCAGTCATGATATCAGTGAATAGACTGTAATCTTAAGTTTATGAGCGTCTGTCGATTGTGATGAGTGATAAATGTTTGGTGCGATAAACCTAAACAATGCTGTACACAAAGCTAAGTAAAAACACAATCTGTTTGGAGCAAGTAAGCCTGCTGTCTGGATGTAGCCGTGTCATCTATACTGCAATAGTGCCGATGACTGCCCTGAAGGGACTGGTGCTTCCTGACTGATGTTTTTGTATACTTTCCCACTTTTTCTTTTAAAAAACCTTGTGCCTCAAGGAGTATTTGCCTGCACCCTTGTCTTGCGTGCCTTCTTGGCTGCCACAGTTCTTGAATTGTTTTAAATAATATTGATTTTTCCACTTTCTGGTTGACTGGAGGGAACGGCACAGTGGATTAATGGGTCGCACTGTTGCCTGACACCTCTAGGGTTGAGGTTTTGATTTCTGGCTCTGGTGTGTAGAGTCTGTTTTCTTTCACTGCTTGATCATGGCCCTCACTGTGTTCCAGGATGCACTAAAGGCCTTAAAATCTTTTGAATAGTAAGGCCCCAAAGAGTTTTTGTTAGCTCCTTGTTATCTGTGGCTGGCTCTGCGCACACACTGTACAGAAAAAGGCTTCAGGGAAATGCTACAGGAACGATTGATTTTTATGATTCTTGAAATCTGTTACTTGATGTAATCAGTGCCATTTCAGTTCAGGTGCAGGCGGAAAAGTTGTGCATAATTTAAAAAATTACCAGTTAAATATGAGCACAGGAACAATTGCCTTTAGGTGTGTAAAGTTACCCAGAAAAGTATTTTTTAGTTTTCCGTTTTAAATTTTATTGTTAGATTTTTTTGACTGTGATTTGCTGTGTTTTGTTTTTTGTTGCCACATTCAAATGAAAGTGAAAAAGTCATAAAAAAGTATGTTTTTTATTTCAAGCTTCAGGGCAACAAAGAAGACATATTGACGGTATACTATGTATGGAGTTGCTGACACAATGGCTCAATGTGTAGCACTATGTCTCACACCTCTAGTGTTCTGATTCTCATTGCCGCCTCCAGTTCTCGCTCTGGACTATGTATGATCCCCGATGTATCTCTGTGCTTCTCCTAGGTACTTCAATTTCCTTGTATAGTCTGTGCCACTCTATTCCATATTTTGGCATAATTTGATCAAGACGATGATTGATTTTTCTTCAGCTGCAGTCTTCAATGGATTGTTCTTATTTATGTCAGTGATTTTTGGGCTAAATTGACCATTAGAGAATGCCATTCCATTTTTGAACACATAAATATTTTAATTATAGAGGTTATAAATGTCTTTTGTCTATCTGTGCTTGATCTGTGTTCCATCGGTCATTATATGCCCATCAATGTTTTTCAGTATGTCTACTTGAGGTCAGAACATTCATTTTTTATTTCACAGTGCTTGCTTCCTTTCTGGAATTTGTGATTTAGTTCCTGAAAAATCTTTATCTTGTATGATTTTAGTTTTTCTCTTCTGAAAATTACACCTCACCTTTTTGAACACACTTGGATTTCATTTGCCCTTTCATTTTGATCGGTCTCTTGGGTGATTTCTTAGTATTTTGTCTTCCTTTCCTCTTGTTCCCTACCAAATAATTTCGGCCGGATATATCAAATTGGTTTCGATACGTTTCTTGGAAGCTGTATAGCCTTGTTGTCGTTTTAAAGTCTGATCCTTATTCTCTAGTTGTCGGTGATGTTCTAATTTAAGGATGTTTTGGTTAATTGAAGAGAGTTTTGGCAATAAAGAAGTTTATGGGATTCACAGAAGCTGATTAATTGCTCTGCAGTTTTGTTTTGCTATGGTACTTGCCAACTGTTTTTCGGTCTGTTTCAGTTCTGATTTTGGCGTTCCAGTCACTACTGTCTTTCCTGTTGTCACCAATGTGATTATCTGCTGTTGACACAGTCCTGAATTGTTTCCACCCAATATAAGATGGTAGGTTTCATCTGGCTAAAATGATAAATGATAAATCCTTTTATTTGCTGTTTGCAAGGGTGATTGACCCTGATAGGAGCTCAATACTCCATAGCACAGCTAGCCCTGAGCATTTGGCATAGTTAATCGGTAATAGCAGTGGAGTTCAGTTGTGGAAATTTTGGCCAATACCGATATACGGATACTGAGAACCTCGAAGCCACTTGCCAAGCGAGAGAGAGGGGGCTTTGGGAGGGTTGCCGACAGTGAAACTTGCCAAGATAACCAGCACAGATTAGCGGAATGACATTACATCGTTTTTTTTTTTTTTTTATTCGATGGAAAATGAAAGTTTGATCTGTTGTCCAGATTTAATAATGGATTAAAAATATATCTTGGGCTGTACAAAATCTCGTGGACCAGTACAAAAACACGTAAATAATCTCGTGGGTCAGTACTTCGAGACCTTTTCTAAGTGGTGAATGAGCTGACGAAATCTCTCTTCCCCCACTATGGAAAATTGCTTATTATCCAATTCAGTCATCTCCATTAGGTTAGTTGTTATGCTCTGGTGCTGTTAACTGTGAATACTGATGAGGTTTAAGTATTGGCGGGCAATATCTGCGAAGGTTCACACATTAGACCGATGGCGAAATCTAGATTTTTAACTGATTTCAGATGATACCAGTATGTTAACTACTTTATCGTGCAAGTATATATACAAGTACAATTTAAGCAACTCTATGCTCCTATAAAGACATTCACGTATGTGCCCCCAAGAGACTCTCTAGACATAATTATTGAACACACCAATTATATTCAGTAAGCATGTTACTGTTCCTAAACCAATCATGTCTGTAATCCATCACAATATTGTCAGCCAATGGAAACAATGTTTGGTTTTAGAGGGACTTTCTGTAGTTGGTGTCCATGTGCTTTATCACTGTCAAAGTTCAGGAATGTGCAGCTTCTGAAACGGCAACAAGAGCACCTGGTGACAGTACTCTATTGTAAAAACGCGCCTATGAGATATTGCCACATTAGGCTTATACAAAACGTTTTCACTATAAAGAAATGTTGCACCTGCAATAAAATGGTCAGGTTTATGGAATAATCTGCATAGGTATTCTATTTAGTAGGAAAAAAATATAGCTGTCCTTTGGAGAGTTGTCTTCAGCTCCGGTGATACACAAGAACAAGCAGATGCAAATGCAGTTTCCATTGGCAGGGAGGGGTTTTCAACATTTTTTTTGACACTGGGTTCCAAGTTGACTGGTAAATCTTGAACCTCACCCCTCCACCCTGTAAACAAACAAACAAATAAAAATCAAGACGTAAATCAGGATAAAACTCATATCTGGCCATGAAGATCTGCAGACAGCTTCTCTATTCACTGCGATAGTTGTGGATGGAGTTAGTCATGTAATTTTCTAGCTGTGGCCTTCCTCTGTATTTATTCTTTAGATAGGCAGGTGTGGAGGATCCGCTCTCACAGAGGTAGGTGGTGGTAAGAGGTGAAACATTTCGTAGCCTTTGAAGCCAGCAATGGAAATTCTGATTGACATACTGTCCGAAACTGGACTAGGAGCTCTGATTGAAACCTGTGTTTTTGAACTGTGTCTGGTGATAATCCAATGAACTGATCCCCCCTCTATGGAGTTTAAGCTTTAGCCGTCTCCTGCATTATCACTGAAAGGAACTAGAATGCATTTGTCATCACAGTGCCAGTGCTCAGACTGAAAAATACCTCTCACACTGATGTAACACGGCTTCCAGGTGGCTGCAAATCAGCTTTTGTCAGCACTGTCCTTATACTCTTCCACGGAGGGGAACGTAGGAAAGTTTTCAACACCCACTCGCTCTCTCCACCTTTTAACTTCCCTCATAAATCTAGTTTATTATACAGTTGGATGACATTGGAAACTTGCCCTTGCATTGCCATCTTTAACTTGTTCAATTCAACAAAAATATCTGTAAAACAGGCCAGCTTAGATAACCACTGCATGCCACTAAACCCAGTACCAAGGTGAATAGGGTGTCGCTCAATCAGAAGGTCTTAAATAAATGATCGTGACTGAAATACACCTGTCAAAACTGCTCTACAAGAAAATCACCTAACTGCTCGGATTTTAATTTCAGCTATGATCTTGACTTCCGATGATCTTCTCACGATGAAAAGATTGAGATAAAACTGTCACTGTGCCACATTTTAATTTGCAATGATGCTCCCATTTTGTCTTTGTGTTATAAGGAGTTTAAGGAAATCCACTGTTAAAAAGACAGTTTTTTTTAAAGTTCAGTGAATGCATGCCAATTTCAGTGAGTAATTGTATTAAATAATTGTGTAATCTCAATATTGCCCAAAATAATCTTGAGTATGTTTTTGCCATAATCTATCAGCCCTTCTTCTGGGTGGTAAAGGAACACAATATGCTTGTTTCTTTGTCTCTCACAAAGCACTGAAAAGAGTCGTGTGTATACCACAACCTTTGAAAAATCATGAAGTGCTTTGAAGATCTCTGCTCCAGTTTTTTTGCCCTGGCAGTGCTTGGCATGAAAGACATTCCTCGCACACTGCACTGTTCTCGGTATAACTAACAAATACAGCCTTACACTGAGTTACGCCTGATCGAGTCACGTCCAAACGCATTTACACCCAAGGTCCATAGCATATAATACACACTGATTGAGCAATGCCAGAAAGTCACCACAGTACGACTTTAGTGTGTGACAGGTACATGAGAATGGGCAGCACTCCAGCCATAGAATGTCCATATCTAACTTGTAATACAGTATGCATACAGTACTGTTTATGTGACGGACAGCTATAATAACAAGATACACCCAAAATGACTTGCGTCCGGTGGTCCCGCTCCCAAATGCGAACACAAGTCAATGCAAGGCTGTACTGGTATTTCAGCCTTCTGAGCGATTATAAAAATGGTCATCTACTTTAACTGCAAACCAGTTAGTTAATTTTCTCAATAAACAGTGCTTTTACATCTTCCTCCATGTACTTGGTGGTTGCTGTCACGTATCGGGAAGGACAGAAACGAAGGCAGCCACCGGGAAAAGCGAAGGGGGCTTCATTTAAACAGAGCACAACACACCAGACGAAAGGAAAAGGACCACGAGGGGTCAAAACGGGGTAAGGTGAACCGGGAGAGAACACAGGGCAAACTGGGGAGCACATGTAAGCAGCAACATCAATGACCGGACTGGGGAGCTTAAGACAGGGAGGCAGTATATACACCACTGATGAGGGAGCAGGTGAGAGGCACCTGGGGTGATCCTCACGAGGGCTGTAACGAGAGGAAGGGTTAAACGGAGAGAACGAGAGGGAAAGGAAAGTAAGCTGTGACAGTTGAACTGTTGTGTTCTTTGACAAAGGGATACGTTTCTTTTTTTTTTTGTCACACTTGTCCATAGCTATTGGTAAAAGAAGTTTTTTTTTGCTCTGTGCAAGTGCATCCTAGAAAAAGGGTGTGAGGCCATTTTAATTAGCCTTTCAATGAATGTCCTTTTACAATGTGCAATAATTTGTCTTTCAAATGTCCGATTTGTCTATATATTGCATTAGTTTTGAAGGCATCAGGCTATCTTTTAATAGATGGGCTGAATATCTCAGACAAAGTGGTTTTGGACTCGTTCTTCTGCATCATTTGTCAGTGGCTTTCTAATTAGGAATCGATCTATTTTGGCTTATTAGCTGACTTCTAACTATCATTGCTTGAAGGGATCTGCTGGTATTAACTTATTAGAATCCTGTCAAATGCGTTTTTTTTGGGCAAATTATGTATCTTAGCAAATGTACATTAACTAGCTTGGTAAACATGGAGAACAGCAGCCTTTTTTCAATAGATAATGAGTTGTACACAGTTTTGCATTAGTATGCAAGAGTGTCACTAATGGATACTTTGCTACCAGAGATAATGATTATAGGCTCAAATCATCTACCATAACAAAATTTGTTCCATTGTTGGGCAGTAATATTTGAATACAGGTATTGTGTTTAGTTGCAGTTGTCGACCAGATTTCTGTTATATTACAACAATAATAAAGTGTTTGAACTACCTTTGAGACACAGCTTGTTCCCACATTAAACGAGGAAAATGATTTTAATTAAGTCTTATGACATTGCAAATTTTAGCTTGAAACTGTTCAGAATAAAGTCATTCCACAGGTACAAATTGTTCTCTCCTTCGCCTTCTCCCTCGTGCATCGCCCCCCAAATGTGTATATGATGAGGTATTATGACAGTCTCCTTTGTTGTAATGCTGTCTGTCTGGCTACTGGATATGGTCAATGCAAACAGGAATTAATGTATTTTGTATAAATGTATTTAAAATTCATTGTATTATACGGCTGTTATTACAAAATCAATTGTTTTGGCCCTTAACTGTCACTGCGGGGTCTCATGGGGTTGGAACCTGATCTGAAGATACAGTTCTGACAAAAAGTGTTACGATTCTTGATTAATCAAGTAAAAAAAATGCAGATTTGTTGGTTTTATAACAAAAAAGATTATTCATTTATTCATATGTTTACAAAAAATGTATATCACATTTCAAGTCGTAATAAATTGAAAAAAAATCAGTTTATTACTACTTGAAATTAATGTTTTACTTAATTAATGGAGTGAAAATATTTTGCTGAATTTAGCAAATGTCCCAAGACTTTCAGTGAGCACTGCATTTGCCCTGTGATGTACTGGCATCCTGTCCAGAATGCAGCCCCGCCTTGTGCCCTTTGCTTCCCTGGGATTGGCTCCAGGGGGCTCTGTGACCATGCCCAGGGTAGATAAATGGATTGAAGATGGATGGTGGGTATTATGACACTGTATCTTGCATTACAGGAGCAGTTTTAGTGATTTACAGAAATGCTTAGACTCAAAAATAAAATATTCTGCATATTTAGTCAAATATCCAAAGCACGCACCACAGTATTTGGCAGAATCACCTTTTGCCACTGTGTTATGTTTCTGTAGTATTTACCAAATAGGGCACTCTGTACGTACTGCTTTATTGGTATCAAGGTAGCTGTTAATACAATCGAGCTTAGAGACACAGGCCATAAATGCGTAACTATACTTCTCTACCATTTATCTGACTTTCAACCACTTGCCACTGGGCACCAACCAGCCTAACTGCAAGTCTGTCCTATTCTTTGGGGATCAGTTTCTAGTCTTGTGGTCCTCCTCTGCCCCCATTTATCCTGTGTGAAATTTATTACTGGTTAAAGTTTTAGCTACATAAAATCCAGCAGCAAAATGGACACATGTCCACGAGACTTCCCAGTGAATTAATATTAACATTAAGTATGTTAGTAAGTGTCCATTTCATAGGAATGTAGAAAGACAGCAGGGTGAGTGTCATAGCTGAAGTTCTAGGTGGACGAGGTTTGGCAGATAAGTAGGCGGGAAAAGCTGGTGGAAACACAGGCATATGCAATCGTTGAATGTCAGCATTGGAACAGTGCCTGGAAAGTAAGTAAAAGTGGCAGCACTAACCAGGGGCGGACTGGTAGGCGAGGCAGTGGGGGCAGCTGCCCCCCACCAATGTAAATCTCACATGTACACAAAACAGTCATGAGGATTAAGGCACTGATTTCATACTCATATGAATCTGTGACATACTACCTTTATATGTCTCATTTTCATCTATACAATCTCATTATGGTGGGAGTCATAACACAAAAAATATTTGACACAATACTTAAAACAATTTTGAAATGTAATAGTTCATAATGTTTTGTAGTCAAACTATGTTGTCGAGGCACGTATTTAACTAAAAAAGCATTTTTTGTGGAATTTGCTAACTACTGCAGTGCATGATGGGTGCAATATTTGGAGACTGCTTAAATTTCATCATCTGCAACTGGTGTAGGCAGGGCCTAAGTGTAAATTTGGGGGGGGGGGTATTCAAAGCTTTATAGGTTAGTAGTAGTAGCTTAAATCAATATAAAACTTAACAGGAAACCAAAGCAATAGTGACAAATGGAACTAATACG
The DNA here is from genome assembly GCA_026777985.1 of Mormyrops attenuatus. NCBI lineage: Eukaryota > Metazoa > Chordata > Actinopteri > Osteoglossiformes > Mormyridae > Mormyrops > Mormyrops attenuatus. Next base: position 6,607,741 of record JAODKC010000039.1, read on the forward strand.
ATCAAGCTTCCTGGGTCTAGTAACTACAGCATTCAGTATAAACAGTCTTTAGTCTTTGTCAGCTGTGACAGCTCACCTGGCTTGACTGATTTGTATAGCTCTGAATAGTCTGCAGAACAGTGTAAGGCAACATATACTTGTATTTCAGTACGGTCGACTCAAAGGATTCATTGTTCATATAAACAAGCTAGTAGTGGTCAGTTAGAGAAGGTCAAACCTGGGACAGGGTCCCTTTAAAACCAGATAAGCATTCTAACAGTCCAAAAGAACGTCATGGTCTACAGCAGTGTTTCTCAATCACAGGTCTGAGCTGTGGCAGGGAAACACGGTTCAGTGCGTAATGGGCTGCAGCACGGATTCGAACCAGGTTGCATGCTGGGGAAAATTCCACGGATGATGAAATTTACTAAGGGGATAGGGCTGAGTGATATATTGACTCATCCATCCATCAGTCTGTCCATCCGTCCATCCATCCATCCATCAGTCTGTCCATCCATCCATATTTTTCTGTACCAACTTGTCCTATGCAGGGTCATGGGCGTCCGGAGACCATCCCAGAACCTACAAGTGCAAGGCAGGGAATAACCCTGGATGGGATACTACCCCATCACAAAGTACACACATACACGGACGCACACGGACCTGTACTCATATCTTTGTGGGGACTCTCCATTCATTTCTACCCTAATCCCTACAATGACAGCCTTGACGCCTACTCAGCCATAACCTTAATTACAAGTAACCAAACAAAATACAAGACTTTTGGAAGTCTAAAATTTTTGCATTCATAGATTTTTATAAAATTGAACTTCCCCTTGTGGGGACCAAAACATGTCTACACGAGCTCAAAATAATGAGGTTTTTTTCACATTGTGGGGACATTTGATTCTCTCAATGTAATATCTACACACACACAGACACACACACACAAACACATACAAACACATTCACCTGACCATGTTTTTGGACTATGGGGGGGAAAATCACTGTGCCATTGCCCCTTTCCGTACTGAGCTACCCTCATATTGTAGCCTTAAAGCTTGGAAACCCTATGCCCAAGAAGTGGACTGCGGGGCTAATTCAGTTAGCGGAGCACGCCACATGCTACTCTTTCGGTAATATCACGGACGAGATAAGCACTCCTTCAGAGGAAACTTTAATTAAAGAGGGAGACAACTCAGCAGCCGCAGCATCTTTAAAAAAGGAGATTTTGTCAATAAACAAGGTAGAAATACGTCATTATTCTGGCAGAATGAAGCAAGGAAAAAACCTGTGAATAAAGCGAAAACTGTTGCCATTTTCTTATGTTGCACCCTATGACAAAATATTTATTCTCTATGATTTGTTAAAAATAGATACTGCCTTTTTGTTCCGAATCTGTATAAATGCAATTCTAATGGAATTGTAAGCAAAAACTGAAACTTGAACATTTTTTTGGCATATTGCCCTCCCAGTCAGCAAAATTAACTGCTGGGTTCTGGGATCGGCACAGAGGAAGGAAGATGCTTAGTACTTTTCATAACACCAGGCAATCACAAGGCAGAAACGTACAAATATTTTTGTTTGCAAATTGATAGAAGTATCCTTTGAACACGCATTGTTCCGAGTTACTGGGGAGATGAGCTAGGAAACATTAACAGAATACATTTGTCACAAGGTTATAGTCTTGTGAGGTAGACCTCTCCCTATCAGCTGAAACTTCCCAGGTCTCAGTCGTCTGCCCCGGAAATTACTGCCTCAACCTCCTTGTGCCTCGATGACCTTTGCATTGATTTTCACCTCTCCTCAATACGTGTTCCAGCCTGAGGATCAAACTTGCCTCCAGTTGCATGTTCCAGCCAAGAGGAACTCTATTTGCAAAAGCCGCTGCAATCCTCTCCTTCCCTGCGGACGTGCAAATCGTACCAGACAGTGAAGACGTCTTTCGTCGGTGATAGACCACCCTTGCGCAGGATGTAAATACAGTAAAAAAGGCAAACCACTATCTCCCAATACTTTGGCATTGAGCAAGTGCATCTGTATTTGTATCCTCACAAAGGCCTACTCATGAATTTTCTCTGATAAAAAGGGAAAACTAGTTCAGCTTCATCCTAGTAATAGCATCCAGTTTACAACCCCCACCACTCAGTATCTATTTCTAGTGTAATCCTCAGTCTGCTAACTGTGCTTATATTAGATAGATAGATGATATACTTTATTGATCCCAGGGGGAAATTTGTTTGCCTGGAGCAGCAAGGAACATAAATTTCACAGCTTGCATGATGAAATCTTCAGACAATACATGTGCAAAGGTGTGGAAAACAATGAAGAAATATGAATTAAGTAACAGGTACATTGTGCGTGTGATTTACATAATCGTACATAGATATTTAGCGTGTTACATGTCCTGTCGTGTATGAGGGCGGCATTTCAGGACCAGGCATGGTACACTGCTTAAGAGGAGGTGCTTAGCCCACAGTAGCGGAATGAGCTGGAAGCTAAGGGTTCTCCATGAGAGCTTCTTGTGTAGGGGCTGGACAGAATTGCTCACGATGTGCTCCAGATTTGCCACCATTCTTGTCTCTGCAACTGCCTGCAGTGAGTCTAGCATCAATCCTGTGATGCACTGGCTAGATCAAATGAGTTTTCTTAGGTGTTCGGAATCATCTAAATTGGTTCTGCTTCCCTAGCACATCACAGCATGGTACATCTCCATCAGCTTGCTGCACACATCAAAAGACCCAAGCTGCCTCAGAAAGTACGGCTTGCTCTGGTGTTTCTTGTACAGCACCACTGTGTTGTCCGCCTACTCCAGTCTGCTGTTCAAGTGGCCTGTAGGTACTTATAGCGATGCGCCACCTCTGCTTCCTCCCCCGGGACGATGACTGGGTTCAGGGGATCCTTAGCATGCCAGAAATCATCCACCAGCTCCTTTGTCTTGCTGATGTTGAGCTGCACGTGGCCCTCCCTGCAACAAAAAGCCAAATTTCTTCGCTAGTCTCCTATACTCTGACTCATCTCCATTGCTGATGCGTCCTACAATGGAGGAATCGTCTGGAGGTGGCGTGAGCTGGCGTCGCACTGGAAGTTTGTCATGCAGAAGGTGAACAAGAAGGGAGACAGGATGGTTCCCTCAGGTGCCTCAGTGTTGCTGACCACCGTTTAAGACACAGTCCTGGAGAGTCACAAAGTGTAGTCTGTTGGTCCGGTAGTTCATGATCCAGGAGAATGTGGTTCACCATGTTGCACTGCCTACTGAACTCAGCCGGGGTGACTTCTGCAGGTTCAGAAAGAGAGAGGACCCCACAGAGCTGGCTGGAACATGTCTTCAGCTCCCTGGGGCTGATTCCATGGTTATGCGGTTTATCTAGCTCTGGCCTCTCCTGGTCAGCAGAGACAGATATACCGGGAGGCAACATGGACAGGATGTCTTTGCAAGTGGCAGGGTGCTGTGTGGTAGTGGGGGGTATGAAAATGGTGAGGATACCGACGCACCTTCAGCTGGCACTCTGAAGCTGGTGGTGTTGAGGGAGGGCCGCTTGGTACATGATTGTGAAGAACAGATTCAGCTCATTAGCGCTGGCTGTGTTCCCCAAAACCACAAATGTTCCCACCCTGTCCCTGTAGCGTTTTTTTCCCTCACTGAGATGCTTCTTCAGTTTCTCCTGTCTTCGCCTGATCTCCTTCCTATTCCCAGACCCTTGTCCTTTGTGATTCATTGGGAAAACAGCACACTCCCTTTGTGGGAAATGTGTTATTCACATAGAAGTGGCTGTAATCCTTGATTCAGTAGCTAAATCCCCGTATATGTCCCAGTCCGGCTCCCCAAAGCCATCCTGCAGCGCCTCTGCACTCCACATCCTCATACTCCTAGTGGCGACTAGTAACCTCTAAATTATGGGCTTGTGTGTGAGAATGAAACGCACCAGATTATAATCACATTTTGTCAGAGCCCCCTTAGCACTGGCAAATAGAAAGTCCTGTTTTCTCTTGAGGCACAATACACAAACTCGTTAAAAACGTGAAAAAAAAAATGGATTGAAATTCCCAGGAAATGCGATGAAAGCAGTGGTAAGTTTGCTGACCACAGAATGTATTATCACTGTTGCGACTGCCGCATTTGCTAATGGAGGGTCATGAACAGCCACAAGAATTTCTCATAAATCATCTTAGTCCTACGGAGAGCAGCTCTGCATTTGGGTCGCAAACCTGCGCATGTATCGTGGCGTGTCCGAAAATCCCTTCTCCTTATTGCTTTCGTTCACGCTTCCATCCGCATGCACGTTGTGAAATCCATCCAGCGCAACCGCAGAGTCCGGATTGTCGGCTTTTGGCCAAGTTTCTACAAAGCACACGATTCTGCAGTGTTCGCATTCCGCGTCGCTCCTGGTCAGTGCCGAGAGCTTGTCATTTTTATTCGCCGGCGCCCTTACGTTGCCCATGTCGACAGGAGCCAGGTCAGGTTCGTGCCTCCTCCGTTTGTTCCAGAGCTGGACGTCCACTCTATTCTCCTTGTGGCACCGCACCAGCTCCGGCACATGGGGGAAACAAAGGACGCGAGTCCCGCAGGTTTTGTTGCGTGTACGTGAACTTCAGCCGCTCCTCGCAGCTCCTGCCATCTGTGGCTGGAAATAGCATACGTGCATCCAGAAAAAAACTGAAAGAACATCCCTGCTTCACGCCATGTTAACTGGAAAAAAGTGTCTGACATTAACCCTGACAGTGTGAAGGAACTTACACCACAAACCAAAGGCTCTGCCATGCTATTATATCAGATGTTGTGTTTTAGTGTCATCCTCGTGCAATCCTGCCAATAAAAGAGAACGAGATGACAGCTGAGAGACTCTTTGTCTTACCCTTATCAGGCCCCTCTGAGCTAGTCTCACAGCAATGCAGATATTTCTCGCATCTTGGTACTCTTTTCCTGTCAGGCTTTATTATGCACAAAAAGCATGCTCAATAGAGCAGTAAGGGGCAGGCAAAAAAAAAACTGTTTTATATGGTATAAATCTGATCATATGCTTTTTGTATAAAAGGACGTACCTCAGCTAACACTGCAAGACTTGTATTATATATATATAATATGAAAATTATTGCTATTATCTGTTTTTAATGTGATTATATTAAGGTGTCTGTGGTATCAATATTTGAATGCTTATACATTAAAGATTTTTATTAGTAATGCTGTAGCATTCTTGCACGTAGATAGATAGATAGATGCATGCATACATACATACCTACTTACTTATACTTATTTACTTACTTTGTTTATGACACTGATGGGGAAAGTCTGGAGCGACAAAGGAAGTACATTGAAATTTAGCACCGATAGAGAGATACATTATCCATCCAAACATACATCATCTGTCTTCCAACCTTCCTTTCAGGTAGGGGATGGGGGGGAGGGGGGGATGGGGGGGGGGGTGCCTGGAGCC
>JAODKC010000039.1:6629446-6640457 GCA_026777985.1 Mormyrops attenuatus
CCCATCTCTCCCTGTCGCCCTTCTGTCCCTCTCCCCCTTCTGTCCCTCTCATCCCTCTGTCCCTGTCATCCCTCTGTCCCTGTCCCCCTTCTCTCCCTGTCCCCCTTCTGTCCCTATCCACCTTCTCTCCCTGTCCCCCTTCTGTCCCTATCCACCTTCTCTCCCTGTCCCCTTTCTGTCCCTACCGCCCTTCTGTCCCTGACCCCTTTCTGTCCCTATTGCCCTTCTTTCCCTGTCCCCCTTCTCTCCATACCCCCCTTCGGTCCCTGTCCCTCTTCTCTCCATATCCCCCTTCTGTCCTTATCGCCCTTCTGTCCCTGTCCCCCTTCCCTCCATATCCCCCTTCTGTCCGTATCCCCCTTCTCTTCCTGCTGCCGTTCAGTTCCTGTCCCCCTTCTCTCCCTATCACCCTTCTGTTCCTATCCCCTTTGGGTCCCTATCGCCCTTCTGTGTTTCTGCCTGCCCCTTGTCACTAAGAATGTTTCTGCTGAAGCACTGACCTCCTGACAAGATGCTTTGTCAGAATGCTGTCTGATTCTTTGTCCCATAGGAGCTACTGTCATTGCACAGAATCTTTTGCTGCACATATATTGAAATATGTCTCCACTACCTGTCATTGCTTGATCTGTATAACTACACACACACACACACACACACACACACACGCACACACGAACACCACACACACACACACATGCACACACGAACACCACACACACACACACATGCACACACACAAACAGGTTTGCAATTATATCTTTGTGGAGACTCTCCATTCATTTCTACGGGGAAAATTCTAATCCCAACATGACGACCTTAAGCCTTACCAAGCCCTAACCTTAACCATAAGTAACCAAACTAATTATGAAACTTTAGGCATTTTTAGTTTTTGATTGCATCACAGATCTTTGTGGGGACCTGAAAATGGTCCCAACAACATAAAAAGGTTTTTATCACATTATGGGGAACATTTGGTAATATACTGTAGAACATAATCCACATAATAGAAACATAATCCAGAAACACAGACACACACACGCACACACTGCTGCACATATATATATATGTGTGTGTCTGTGTGTGTGTGTGTGTGTGTGTGTGACAGTATAGGCAAAATTTAATTGAAACTTTTCTTGCATTATGGCCTTGTTCCTTTCTGGCCTAAGGCTGACTGTTGTGCCTTTTTGACCATGACAATGGTACACAGCCCAAGGTTATGGTGGCTACAGGGTGTAAACACTGTTTTCACTGCTTTTTATTGAACTATTCAGTTGTACCTTAAGCATAACATCGTTCTTTTGCTGTGTGGGACCCTGTCTGTTCACTTTTGCTGTGCCTTGAACTACTCAAGTGTTGCGTATGAAATATTTCGCTTCTGGGGATGTGTTTTGCTATTTTTTCATCTTTCTGGTTGACTTGTCAGCTGTTTATTGCTTATTGTGTGGCGGTATGGAGGTTAGTTTCTTTTCGGGTAACTCAGTTGGATTAACTTGGCAATAGAGTAAGTTTGAATGGCTAGAAAATTTTGGAAATATTTCTTGGCTTTTTGATGCTTTTGTGCACAAATGTAAGTCAGTCATTATTAAAGCAGGTGGTTTTAAAATTTGAAACTTTTTATGGAGATAAAGAGCAATTAACAAAAATCATCTGTTTTTCCTGGTGCTTATTAATATTTTATCAATACTTTTATTTATTGTCAGTAACGCCTGCCTTCAGTCAGCAGTTCCTGGAGCCCAGCCAGACCATGCACCCCCTCACCAGACTACTGCTCACTTCTCTCGATTTGAAAATCTCAAATAAGCCAGCTGACCAAAGTTGGCAACCCTGTGTACTACACATACTGTAAGAGGGGAATTCCCCCCCATTGTGAGAAATTAATTTCATGCTCTGTAGCTAGTGCTAATGCTAGTTAGCAAGAATACCATGTACCTTCGGCTAACTAACTATTGCTAGAACAAGGGTATATTTTGTGTTTAATGTACCCTACCTTTTATATTTGTATCCCACTTTGGCACCTTCAGCCACTGAAGTTACGTGCAACCATGCATGCATCATGGTGTTTACGTTTTTGACAAGCTGGGGGGCGGAGAGTGAGGAGGCAGGGTGTAAATCGCAGAATAGATATCATGCGACTATTTTCACCCGGGTGCAAAGAGACACTCCTTTTTATAAAAGACCATCATAATAGCAGCCATCTATTTTCTATACTGCTTTTTTGCCAGTTTGCCAAAGGATCATAGTGGGTCTGGAGCCAATCCCAGAAATATCAGAGCATAAGGCAGGGAAGCATCTTGGATGAAATGTCTGTCCAAAGCAGGGAACAATACACAGTAACACGCTATGGCCAATTTCCTTAACCACATGCACTGAACCCTGAAAGTGTGAGATTACAGTGCTACCCACTGAGTCACTGTGTTACCCTCATATAAATATACAAATATCTGCCTACATTAGTGTAGCTGCCTGTGTACAAATTTTATTAACAAGGTCCAAGTGTATTATCTGAGAAGTTTGTCAAGCATCATTGCTTATTTGCATCTTCCAGTCTGTCACACCATGCATACAATAGGCTGATCTATCGCCTCACAGATATCATCAGAATTTGTATCTAATAATTCAATCTAAGTGTTGTGTTTTTTTATATGTTGCAGGAAGACATGATGGTGGAATCATTTAACATGTAATCTTGATTATTTTTAAGTGTGGGCTTCTAAAATCTTTAAAATTGTTTTCTTCACTTTAGACTAGATAACATTATCTTGCCTTTGGGTTATTCTATTTCAAGTCATGCATTTCAAGGTATGATGATATCAGTATTAAAAATGTAGTGCATAGCAGAACATACCAGCTTTAAGGTCATAAGACTCCAAGATTAGTATAAAAGGAAACTTGGGTCTCTAACTCGCCAAACTTAATGTCAGACTTGCTTTGGCAACTCAAATATCCCCAGTTAAATTATTTGAAAATTATAATAAACTATGTTTTATTTACCCAGAGACTGATAAGCAGTTGGAATATGGGTAGATGTTAAAATATTAATGTTCGCGTTTTCCCCAGTCATATTTCATTCATGTTTTTCATCATATATACTGTACATATGGTATTTTTGATTCTGTACTGTCAGTCATGTAATCTTTTTGTTTAAAGATTTATTGCTGTATCCGCTGGAAAAAAAACAAAGTTTTAATATCTGGATATTGATAGATTTATGGCTCTATTTAATCACATTACCTAACATTTGGCTTTGAGCTTCGTAGAAGAATCCAGGTATAGCCAGGGTGTCACTCTGTAGTCAAAGCACGGTATTGTTTGATGAGCATCTGCAATCAGATCTCTCTCACAAATACTGTGTATTTACTGGGGGGGGGGGTGTGTATTTCTTTGACTTTTTGTATTGTTTCGTATATATGTGTTTTATGTACTTTACAGACCACTTTTACCTGATCTTTGAATTGCAACTGATGTGTAATATTCCTATCCAGTGAAAATATTTTTCTGAAATTGCTATGACTCTACAGTCCTGACTAATTGCTTGAGTCAGATAAACCGGAGGTGGCTGGCAACATAATATTATACAGTAATAAACTGTTTCCAGTCTCTGAGGTGAGTCAGAGATTCAGTGTAGAGGCAAGGAGACATGGGAGAGGAGGGTGAAGGCAAATACCCCTTGACGGTAAGGTTTACTCAGGGACTAGGGGGAAAATACACAGAAGGGATGGTGGCAAATGGGCTGTGATCGCCTCTTCAGGGGGTAGAAGCACCTCTTCCATCAAACAGGCACTGGTGGCAGCCCCTTTGGGGTAGTCATGCTACAAGCTGACTATTCACGGGCGCACAGAGAGCATGCACTGTTACTAGGCATTTTCCTTTGGAAAGTACGCATGCCATATGAGGTCTGTGTCACACAAAATGAGCTTGTTAAGCAAATGTGCTGACGTGACTTGCAGCCTCTAAGTGGAATTAGTTAGATATTCTGACATTAGGCAGTCCCAGTGCTGATGTGATCAGTAGGGGTGTCAAGATGCGTTGACTAATGGTGAGGGATCGATTATTAAGGTTGTGTGGAGACACAGTTTTCTGAAACTGGGCTGCACATTGCGCTCCAAAATGCCTTGTTATTTGCTTTATCTCCTGATGTCTTGCACACACCAGAAGCAGTAAGGAAATACTAAAGCATTACTGAACCTCCTCTGTGTTCGACTGTAGGGATAGTGTACTGTTTGATGGCATCATTTGTTTTTGTAACCACAGGGCTAGGATCCTTTAGCAAAAAGGTCTAATGTTGTCTCTTCCATTGGTATGTTTAACTCTACAGGTATCCGTCGACTTGCATCCGTCGACTTGGGACTGGAACCACCAGACACAAGTCAATTGTGTGTATCCTGATAGTTATAGGGGAGACATTAAGACATTAAGTACAGTACTGTAATATACACACAGTACTCTACAGAAAATAATCATGTAAATATAAAAACACAAAACTTTAGAATAAAAAAAAGTTTGAGCTTCAAGTTTTACAAGAAATAAGGCATGAATCACACAATGAAATCAAAAGACACGGCCGGTAGCAAACTATCGGAGTGCCTGAAATTTTGGCAAAGTGTTTTAATGTACAGTAAGTTTCTGTTTATGTAATAGCACAGTAAGGTTATGGATCTGTATAATTACGTTTTTGTAAAATATTCATTTCAGCCAAAAGAGCTGATCAGAAATAAAAAGTTCATTGACAGGCAGTCTCATTGGGTGCTATATTTAATTGGTAACACCTTTGCAATAACATAAAACACCGTTTGTCTTTAAAATCCCTTTGGAAGTAAATGATATATTAAACATTGCTTGTCATTGTACTTTTGTTATGAAACCAATAAATTTGCAACATTGTTACAGAATTAAGCAAGTGTCCAAAGACTTTCCATGTGCACTGTACATTACTGTATTGCGATACACACACTGTCATCCTACTACGACTGCTTCCTGCCATCTCTATATCAGTGTATATTATTTACTATACACCTTGGATGTAAATGTGATCTGACGTTACTTGATAGAACGTCAAACAAAAGTCAACAGATACCTGTGTTTTGACAATTTTCAGTCCGGTTTTCTTTAGCCTTTTTAGCAGTTGGGTCCTCCTGGGTATTTTACTGGATACAGTAACTCGTTTCAGTGAAATGGTGACTGATGATGCAATTTCAAACTTCCTTATATCTGAAGCTTAGCTAAAATCTTGTAGCAGTTGATCAATTTGTTATCCTCACTCTCACTGCAATTTTTGATCATGGTTCTCTTGTGGCCATATCCAGGGAGGTTGGCCATGATGCTGTAGGTCTATACTTCTTAATAATATTACGCCTAGTGGAAACATGGAAACCAAGGGCTTTAGAGATGGTCTTATAGATTGGCTATTGTCCACACTTGGACACTGTCTAGTATCTGATCTCCTCGGATAATTCTTTGGTTTTCTTGCTTTACTCTATGCTCATTCCAGTGCACACAGTGGAAGGGAATGTGTCCTTTTCCCTGTTAAAACTGGTGGAATGAGTTAAATTTATACTGTGGGCACCTCCAACCGATGACAGATGAGTTCCATTTTCAGGTACAGTAGAATCAGCTGCTTGAAATTCAAGTATTTCTCGAAGTAGCCAGTATTGTTGTCTGCGCTATTTTAGGAATTTTTGTGAAATCAGCTGTGAAAGAATGGAAGGACTGAAAAATTACTTCAGTTTTTGACACTGTAATTGGGTGGCAATATTTTTGACCACAACTGTAAATGATAGAACATTTTAAAATAAATGCAAATAATTAGAGGAAAATAACAGAACACACTTTTGATTCTGGTTTGAGGCTCTTTCAAATAATTTGGATATAGTGTTTGGATAATCAAACATTATATCTGTACATACAAAAGTTAGGTTTGTGACCTTCTGAAACTTTTTAAATCATCCCCTACACATAAAAAACAGCAGACTAGGCTATAGTTTAAACCCATAAGTAGGTTTTGATTAGCCCTGTAAACTTACGAAACTGGCACCATTATTTGATATAAAGTGGTCTGACTTGTGAATGCCTTCGTTTTGTTTTTATATATGTATAGATGTATAAGTGTAGCTGTATATACGTTTCATTTATGTTTACTTTATATGTGATTATGATAAAACATTATAAATTCAAGAACGTTAAATGTTATGTGATTAACATTAAGACACATTCCTACAGTTTACATTTCATTTCTCGGTGCAATTTTACCCATGAGCTTTGAGACACAAATTCATATCTCTGAGTGAGGAAGAGTGCTTTATAATGAAGGCAATAATGCTTATTACTTATGGAATTTGTCATCATAAACATCATCATCATCTTCCTCATGCCGCTTCTCCTCTGAGGGTTGTACTGGCAGTGTGCTGAGTAGCACAGGGAGGCCTTTTTCCAAGATCATAAACTCCAGCTCATTTTTTCAGGATTCCCAGTCATTCCCAAGTCAGGTAGGAGATATACAGTAAATCCCATAAGTGTGATCTGGGTTTGTCTCTGGACCTTTGCCCTGTGAGAGTTAACTGAAAAAGTTTCCTTAAGAGCCAACCAGGGGGTATCTTTATAAAATGCCTGGACCACAGCTGAGTCCTCTCCATCTCAAGGAGCAGTGGCTCTATTTTGAGGTCCCTGTGGATCTCCAGACTTGTCACCCTGTCACGGATAATGAGCCTGGCAACCCTGTGGAGAAAACTGATTTTGGCCAGCTGCACTGGTGGCCTTGTCTCACGGCTCATGACCATAGGTAAGGATAGAGAAATAGATTGACCATTAACCCAAGAGCCCTGTCTGATGATATCATCACCACAGAAATGTTAAGTCCCCATAAAACTGCAAATCCACCGGCCTCCTACTCCCTCTTACTGTCACTTGTGAACGAAATCTTGAGGTGCTTAAATTCATTTAGGCCAGACTCTCCCTGTTCACCTGATAGGAGACACCTACTGCTTCATACTCAGCATTAACCCCACAGGTAAAGTGTGCTGGAGGTCAGATGTGGCCAAAAAACACCATCTGCAAATAGCAGGAATGTCACTTAAAGCCCCCATACTAGATGTCCTTTCAACCACAAACAGCAATGTAAAGTTTGTGAGGTTGCTGCCTCTGTCAGGATTCTGTGATCCTGGATTTCTTTGGGCCTGCTTTGTTTTTTTACCTCAGGGAGAACTGTCAAGTCCAAACTATGAGACTGGACTCACACATTCACTCTGGCATGTCTTTTGGATTCACGACAACCCCCACTAAGTGAGAAGTGGCCCACAGGCAGGCTATTACATGGTTTCTGCTCATAAATCCATCCTTATTTCGCTCTGTCTCCTCTTGCCGCTTTCTCCTGACCCAGGTCGCACAAGTTCATGCAGAATTCGTGTTTCTGAAAGCAAGCGGTGTACATGTTCATGTTTGGTCTCATTTGAATGGTCTCAGTGTGACTGGTACAATGCATTCAGTCATACAACAGTATATCATTGTAAAGCTTCAAAAAGTTAGCTTTGTTTGAAGGCTCTGCTCCTTCGGTGGTGCACAGAGAACCATGACCTGCTCATCCGTCTTTTGATCTGATTGTTTAGTGATACATTTCCATATCTAGAAACACATTTTTTACAGTTTTCATTACCCTGTTCCCTCGTGTGGAATTGTGTGATTAGCATCTGTATTCCGTCTCACACTGTATTCTGCATTCCGTCTCACACTGTATTCTGCATTCCGTCTCACACTTTGTGTCTTCTGCTGGATGTGTATTACTCTTTGGAAGAAATGAGATAACTATACAGCCGGCAAATGCTCTAAAGAGGATCTCATGGGATGCTGGGAACAAAAAGAATTGTGGTTAATATAATATAATGTGACAGCAGTGGAGCATATATTTGGTGTTTTGGATTTCGTAAGGTAGATTCCTTTTCAATAATCTTAATGACCAAAGTGCATCCAGCACCCCAGACTTCCATAATTTACTCCTCTACCTCTTCCTTTCATTCCTGGGGAATACCACTTGGCTCTCTCCCTGATTCTCTTGAACGACTACAGCCAATTTATCATCATGACAATGCAGAGACCCTGTGCTCAGGCAGCCAGTGAATGCTTGCACTGAATTGCTTTTGACAGCCATTTGAAAGTAATCTGAGACAACTGATATACTAATTAGTAAGACCGAGGAAGCTAATACTAATACTGCTTTACACACATAAAGAACAATTATTTTTAAAAGTATTGTTTTCTAAAGGTTATTCATCAGAATTTATTCATAATATATCTTTATTGAAAGAAAACACAGAGTACTTAAAGCGAAGCCCACATTCACAGTTTAAACACTGGAAAACGAGTCACACAAACAGAGAAGAGTGCAAACCCTATAATTTCTTTCTATTATTCAATGATTAATTCCTCATATTTAGATTATTAAGAGAATCAGACAGGGGGTAGTGAATAGCCTAGGCTGGATCAAGAGAAAAAGGAGCATTTACATTTGTTTAGTAGACAAGCGAGTCAAATAAAATTCCAAAAGTACATCTGTGAGGAGCTGTGCACTGAGGATGAGTTTCCAGTCAATACCCAGGTTAGTGTAAGTAGTATCAGAGCAAGAGCTATACAACATCACTCAAACTTAGCCAGACCTTAAATAATACAGGTTTTCAAATCAAAAGTAAGTGCAACACTAAGAGCACAAGAGACCAGCTAAACGATTATAGAGTAGAGTTAATAGAGGTCTTCCCTGGATAGGTGGGTTTTGAGATGTTGCTTGAAGGCTGAGAGGGAATCTGATGAGTGGATGTGGTTTGACAGCTTATTCTACCAACAAGAGATCACTCATGGAAAATCTCTAGGGCAAGGAGTACTCAATTGGCACCCCAGAATTTTTTTTCAGGGACAGTAGTGGCTTGGCTGATATTTGGACCTCAGGGAAAATTGATCGAGTACCCCTGGTCTAGGGTGAGACTTCTCTCATAGTTGAGGAAAATCCTAGCAGTGTTGGCTAGCTACCCAAAATAGGATGAGATGTAGGTCTTAATGAGCCACTTGACACAGATGGGTGCTATTCCATTAATGGTTCTGGAAGCCATCACTAAGGACTTGATGCAGGAACCTATAGGGAGACAATGAAGAGAGACAAAGCAGAGTGTAACATGGGAACATTTTGGATGACTGAATAATAGACGTGCTGCTGCATTTTTAATAATCTGTAGCGGTTTGACCGCACAAGCTATTATAGTAGTCTAGAATCTGAGTTGCATACTCAGACAAATAAGGCCTGATTTTCCTGATCATCCTTTCATTGGGTTAATCTACAAGGCTGGGAGATAGCTGCTATGTGTTCAACAAAGAACAGCTGGTCATCTACCATTACCCATAGGTTCCTGGAACACCTTGCAGAGATCTGGTATCACTGGGGGGAAAGGCCAGGCATAGCTGGATGTCATTAGCATATTAGTTGTAGAAGAAGTCATATGACTGATCACATGATTGGACCTAGAGGTCTTATGTATAGAGAGAAAAGGAGGGGGGCAAAGTTCGAGATCTGCCTAATAGGCAAAAGTCAATCCATCTCAGAAAAGGCCCATGATGCCAAGTTGAGAGAGATTATCTACTTGAATCTGGTGGCTCACTATCTTGGAGGCTGTGGGAGAGGTTATGAATGGGAGGAGTGCAGAAACAGGGTGAGGTTAAATGAGGGCAGAAGGGTTAGGAAGCCTGTGCTTTACTGAGGTGGATGTTCAGGCCCCCAAGGATGATGTGTGGTGGCCCACCACCAAGAATGGTTCATAACAGCATTTCCAGTTCAAGAAAGTTTTCTATTGAGCCTGTGAATGGAGATAAATGTAACAATATCTCTGGAAAGGTTAGTGATAGCAACTGTATGGCACCCAAATGTTGAGTAATTACAAAGAGCAAAGACATCAGTATATTTTTAGATCTTGGAAATGAGAAAACGTGTACCTCTTCCCCATCCAATAGAGTGGGGAGTAAGGGAGGAAGAGAAGCTGGCAGATAGAGAACCCAGAGTAGCAGTGTTCTCAGAGCAGATCCAAGTTTCTGTCAGAGCCAGGATACGAAGTGCTGAGTGTATAGTGAGGACAATGATGAAGTCACCTTCAGCAGACTGGCAGTTCCACTATGCAATCTTCATGGAGGTGACACTGGAAGTTGTTAAAGCACCACATACGTTCTGAGTGTTGTGTTTCCTTCCAAACAATGGGAATGTTCTGGAAGCACATACTGAGGAGGAAGGATGGCAGGTAGAATCACTAGTTTTTACACAAGTAAGGTCTTCACACAGAGGCTGACACATCTGCTGACTGGGATAGTAATTTCAGATCGTGCCTTAGTGGTTTTCAAACTGTCCTTTCTCAATGAGTGAGCTCCCCTAACATTTAACGCGTCATTCCCACCTGGCTCACTGACAGAACATAGATTTTGTCACCTCTCAATTGAACATTTTCTTTGGAAATTAACAATCGAGCTTAGGGCCTATGGGAATTACTGATGGCCGATGTACGTAGCGGGATACACATGGGTCAAATTTCACCTGAGCCAAGCTGACCATACAAATCTTACGAACTGTATAGTCCGTCCTGCATAGAGATGCTGTTACAAATCTGTTAATTAGATTGCATTATTTATTTTATGTATTTAGGCTACGTCCACACTAATGCATTAAAATAGTTTTACGTGAGTTTCCGAAAGAAATGATATGCGTCTGCAGAAATTTCTCTCAGTTTCAGGTAGTGCGGACGGGAGGCTGAATCAGAAGAAAATTTTTGCGTTACTATACGGAAACTTATTAGTGCAGAAGGGCCCTTAAGTACCAGCTCTGACCATAGCAACACAGAAGTGAAAATATCTTGAGTCAGGCAGTACCCAGGGCAGGCTTTGGTGGAATAATATGGGATGCTGCGGTATCTGGAAATATTGGTAACAAAATGATTGTAATTGGTGGGGGTTGGGTGGTCCCTGTTAAAATATTCCATTTGAAAATCATCATGTG
>JAODKC010000039.1:6640557-6659929 GCA_026777985.1 Mormyrops attenuatus
AACACCATGTTAAACCCCCCCCCCCCCCCCACCCATTCCCCCTGGCGAATTTTGTCACCGAGATTTCAAAATACAAGAATAATGTTGGCTTTTGCAAAATACCGCAGAGGACTGTGTTGACGGTATGACAGCATTAAAAATTAGATATCGGCTAATCGAGGGCCCCAGAAGCAGCTGGGGTTAAGGGCTGTGCTCAAAGGACCAGTGGTGATATGATTTAAAACATTTTTATTTCACACTATTATAAAGTTCCACCTGACCAATTCTTGCAAAATCAGTTTTAAGAAATTATTGAAATATGTAGCCTCCTCATAACTGAACCAGTGATTCATGTTATTAAAGCTATGCAAGTGAAGTTAAGGTCTTGATGTCTTCCTTCTCAGTTTTTAAAAATTTAAGGCTACTGTTGGCCCAGCACTTGATTTCTGTATTTTCAGGAAGCCTGTTACCAGAATTACTGCCAGCTATGTTATCATGCCTGTATTACCCTGTTAGATAATACAGAATATGGATAATTTGAATGTGAATAGCATATTTCACCGGGGGACATGTAGTGTCTATATTTCACTTTTAGATGTTTTTTATATTAAGGTTCTGGCTGCGGTTCATACTTAATGATTTGATTCAGCCCTTCCATTATTTTTAAAATGGGCTTTTGTAATACATTGCCATTTTATATATAATTTTAAGCTTTCATTCAACATTCAAGTGCGGTCATTCCTCTAGCATACTTCATTGACTGATTTGATGGAGCTGAAGAAGACTTTTTTTGTGTAGGTCAGAAATTTGAATTTGCTCTAAATTTGATCTTTCAGTTGGGGTTGTTTTCTACAGTTCTTAGATAAAAAAATAATTGGAATTTCGAAGATATGGTGGTTTTCAAAAACCAAATATAGTCCCAATTAATAAATACAAGAAATGAATGTGATGTTTTAGAAACACAGAGACACACAGACACAGACACAAATGTTGGCATGCCTATGAAAATGGGGACCTTCTATTCATTTCTATGGGAAAAACCCTAATCCCAGTCACGACACCCTTAACCTACCCAGCCGTAGTCTTAACCAAGAGTATCCAAACAAAATACAGTACTTTTGGCATTTTTCCTTTTTTCATTGCATTCACAGATTTTTAGAAAATTGAGGTTATCCAAATGGCAACCAGAAAAATGTCCCCAAAAGTACACAAGTTTCCGGTTTTACCACACTTTGGGGATATTTTAATCCCCAAATGTGATCTTTGCAAACCCCCCCACACACACACGCACGCAGGCACGCACACGCACGCACACACACGCACGCACGCACGCACACACACACACACACACGCACGCACACACGCACACACACACACGCATGCACGCATACGCACGCACGCACGCAGGCACGCACACGCACGCACACACACGCACGCACGCACACACACACACACACACGCAGGCACGCACGCACACACACACACAAAATACAAGGCCATTGACATTTTTAGTTTTCTGATTGCAGCCACGGATTTGAGTTTCCCCTTGTGGGGACTAGAAAAGTTGGTCCCCACAACGTCAAAACAACAAATTTTTAATCACAATTGTGGGGACATTTGGTCACCCACAATGTAATATAGTCATCATACAATCATCCCTGTTGACTGTGCGACAATACTGCTATCACACTACGACTCTCAACCTCTGCCTTTCTGTACAACAATGTACAATAATTCATGTGCAATATTCCTCTTGTACTTTTTATACTATGTATTTCTATTTCCACATTGCTATATGTAATTTATTTTTTTCATAAATTTTTTTTAGCTTGTATAGTTTTTACTGAGGCTTCTACAGGATGATCCAAATCTCATCTCATTGTACTTGTACAATGACAATAAAGATAACATGTAGGTTGTATATACAACCCCCCACCCCCCCCCCCCCACACACACATACACACACACACAGCTTAAATATATAATAACTAATAACTACCAGTGATGGATCTAATGCTCTATCAATCATATATTTTGTAATTTCACATTTCTTATAAGGCAGCATAGCGAACAAGGCTGGTGTACCTTGAGCATTGATCAGGGGATGCAAGGCACATACACACACAATCATATTCCATGTGTAATTTAGAAACAGAAGCATGTCTTTGGGCTGCAGGAGAAAACTGCGCCATCCAGGAATAGCTGACGCATATCACTGCAATTCAAATCAAAACGTGTAGATCAACACAAGTGGCCACTAAGCTATGTAACACACAAAACAATACAAAGGGTCAAATACATTACCAACAGAATATACATACCTGACAGAAAATACTCTTACTAAGCTTATGTATTCTGCACATTGATATTGTACAGGATTTGCTTCAAAATAAAGTGGCCACTTAACTATATAATGCAACTACATCAGGCATGCAGAACAGTTCAAAGAGTGTTAGTAATACACACCCAGCAGAAGATACTCGTGTTGTGTTCCATTTACCTCGTAGGTCGGAACTCGTAACTGGAAATGACATCACATCCAAGTTAAACGTGTTCCAGTACAAGAAGTCAGAAAGCCATTTAACAATACCAGGGACCTGTTCTTTAAGCAAAGATTTCTTGATTAGCCGGACAACTTGTCAGATTTAAGGTACCTCAGCTTAACCGGGCTTTACCTTCGTTCAGTTACATTTAGCCCAGACTACCTTAAATCCGACAAATAATCCGACTAAGTGTGAAATCCAGTTCTAGCCCTGTTAATTGTTAGCCATTGTTAGCAGTATCAGTTGATAACAACACATTATGTGGTGTTTTGAGGATAAAACTCTGTAGTAACACATCCACAGATAAGTTAGACAGTACTGTGCGTACAGCCGATTTAATGAGCCACAAATAAGATATAAGTGCTAATAAACAGTATAAAACTACAACTTTCACTTCTGTCACCTTGAATTCTTAGGTCAGGGTTGTGTCGATTCCTCCGTTTTCATAAGTCTAAATTCCAACTTGAGATGCATTCCAGTCGAAATTTCCAACTAGGACCTCGGAGTTCCGAATTCAAATGGAACGCAACATCACAGTAAGTGATAGTGAGATCTGATTGTAAATGCTACTCACAATACCAGGCAGAATACCCACAATACCAGGCGGAATATCCACAATACCAGGCGGAATACTCTGCCTACAGAGATACTCCCCAACAATCTTGTAGCCCTTCCTTAAATCTCATACCAATGTGAATATTCCCATTGAACACAATAACAATCATTGAGCAGATGCTACAGTGTTATTTTCGGAGGATATTGCAAAGGATCGATGGACAATCAGATATCAAGACTGATAGTCAGCTGGAAGTTTAACAAGGTTGTTAAGTTTCTTAGTCCACCAAGGAGATAAAGCCTTCTAATTAGGCAAGAACTCCACAAATTATATATCTTTTATGCCAAGAGGAGAGGAGGAGAGGATAGGATGTGATTTTAGCAGAAAGTATGCAAGAACCTGCTTGTGGGCCACTTCTTACTCAGTGGGGGTCGAGGTGAGTCCAACAGATATGCCAGAGTGAGTGTGTGAATCCAGTCTCATCAGAGCAAACTTGGCAGTTCCCAATGGGAGATAAATAAAATTCAGGCGCAAAAGAGTGGAGGATCGCGGTCTCCTGTGGAGCCAGTAACCTTACAGAATTGTCTGAAAACTTCTGCAGATGACAGGCATCAGATTTGTTTTTGAAACTGAGGGTCAATGATGAGGAGCAAAAACTTCCTTCTGGGGCTCCCAACACACAGTTCCGTAGCCTCACAAACTCCAGTCTGCCAGTCTGGTAGTTAGTGATCCAGAACACCATAGGCATCTTCATCGTCATTGCCCAGTCTATCTTGCAGTAGTTGAGGTGGAATGTTGTTGAAGGCACTGGGGAAATCAAAGTTCGCGATCCTCACAGTATGGCATCATCAACCTCGATATGGGTCCGCCAGGCAAACTGCAGGGTTCCAGCTGGTCATTCAGAAGAGAGTACTAGTCTCTCCAAAATGTTCATAATGTGTGAAGTGAAAGCCACTGGCCTGTAATCTGACATGTCACTGGGGCATGCCCTTTAAGGCCCAGGGACAAAACAGGATGTCTTCCACAGCATTGAAACTGCCTGTGGATTCATGGAGAGGGTGAAGAGCTACTGGAGCATTTCACACAGTTGATTGGCGAAGGACTTAAGCGCCCTAGGGTTCGTCCCATCAGGGTCTGCGGCCTTACCTGTGTGGAACGTCCTCAGCTGTCTTGTCACCTTGCAAATACAGAAAGTCTGACAGGTTTGGCCCATTGTGTTGTAAATATGAAGTGGGGGGGACATGGTGGGGATGGGTGGAATTTGCATCAGAGCAGATAAGTATGAGGGAGGAACAAGAAACAACAAGTATGGTGGCGTTTGGAGCTGTTGAGATAAAAAATGAACTCATTAGCCCTGTACAGGCGCCCCTCCAGCACAAGGTCACTGGTTTGCTCATAACATGTGGTTCTCTTTAACCCACACCACACCAGGTTGCGTGGTATCATCTGAAGGTTTCTCTTCCTAACTTGCTATTTTTCTTCAACTCAAATTCTTTCTGTATGGGCTCAGAACCTACTCTGTTTCCTCAGTGAAATACCCTCTTCCTTTTTGTGCAGAAAGTTTTCAACTCTTTAGTAACGGAGACGTATTTGAATCGCTGAATCGTGCCATAAAGTCTGTTTTGGAGTTCTGGATCATAAGCCTGTTGTTAGGGAGGAATCCCCATGACGACATGGGGAGAACATGCAAACTCCACGCACAGAGGCACAGAGCTAGGGCGAAGACTCAAACACTGGTCCCAGACGTGTCAACCACTGTGCCACTGTGCTGCCCAACCACAATTTAATAGTGGCTCAGATTTTGGTTTTAAGATTTTGCTATTTACGATGAAAAAGAAGCAGCGCAGTATGATCAGCTAATCCGAGTACTATATGGGGAGAAACGATATAGGCGCCTGGGAAAACCGTGAGCTGTGATCCGATGTTTTTTTCCTCTAGGCTGTGGCAATGCACTTCCCGTTAATAATTAGTGAGTAAACAAGTACGACTAAATTCCCGCAAAAATATTATGACAGAATTTGGACGAGATTTGACCATGGCTGAGTTTGTGGTTCCTTGTAACAGAAAATAAAAATACCAATGATATCAGGTATGAGACGTTATTGCAGCAACTCTGATTTACCACGAAACAGATGCTGCTTCCTCGTGATTTTAGAGAAAGTTTTGCTGACCTGCTAGCTCTGAAGATAAGGAATCCCAGGGGGCCCATGGTCCAAGTCTGGAACCATCTGATCCAGCCAGGTGTCAGAGAGGCAGTTGGCTGAGCATTCCTTAAAACCGTTCTTAGTTTTGTGGTGGGGTGTCAGCATAAAGACACATACGCAATGGAAAGATTCACCAATGTCAGCTGAGAGAGGTCGGATATTTTAAAGCACCAGGCAGTGGACAAGGGGACAAGGAAAGAGGCAAGGTTCAGGTCTGGCATCCTGGCATAGTGGGGACGTCCGATCGGTGGGGGGGGGGTGTCACAGATGGAGCCAGCAGAAATTCCGGCAAAGACAAGCTTGTTAGTTCTCCTGTCTCTCTTTACCTGGCATGAGTACATACCCTTTAGCTATATTTGTTATGAGTTATTCCTTCGATGTTGCATGTGTGCGAATGGTAGAACCAGCATGGTTTTGATTTATAGTAATTGTAGTTGGCTGTATTTAAATACATATAAACTTCCCATGACAGTCAGAAACAGAAACATAAATCATAGTAGCAAAGCCGTAATCAGAGCAAGCCTTCTAGCCACAAACTCATAAAAAATAATTGTGAAAAAAATAGATGTATATATAAAATAAGATTAACCATGCAATGTAGCATATTTAAATGTATCCTTGAAAGAAGACTTTGAACATTCAAAGACAAATGCTTTGTTTGGCTTCCAGTAGAACTTATCAATCAAAGTTATGCAATCAAATTCATTGACACAAAAACCAGATTTATGACAAGACATTTTAAGTACATGTTTTACATCATGATGCTGGAATGGAAGCAATGTTTTTGGGGATCATGCCTTTTAATGCTATTTTATTTATTTATTTGGTTAAGGAAGGTGTGCTATTTTAAACATATGTGCAGAAAGGCCAGGGATCTCAATACAATATTTCATCCTTTAAGAAACTGTCAGAAATATTCAGACTTTGTCTTCATAATGATGTGCTTTAAGACTGCAGAAAGTGTTCAGGCCAACATCCAAATGCAATGGCAATAACTTCATTTTCTACAATTATATCAAGGTAAAGAATTATTCATCCATCCATCCATTTTCTGAAACCGTTTATCCTGTTCAGGGTCGCGGGGGGTCTGGAGCCTATCCCTGAGGCTCCTGGCGCAAGGCAGTATAGAATTAATAATATTAAAATGGGTGCGGGGCTGGTCAAAGTACAGGCCAGCAACAACTCATTCCAAAGGAATTAAAGTAATATATTGCTGATGAATTTCGCTTTTGACAGAGTTAAATATTTCATTCTGGAGATATATTGAGCCTGACCAGAAGTTCAGTCAACCAAGACTGGTACACTGAATCCATACTTAGAGCGCTACAGTTCGTGAAGAGAGTAATTTAGCATTGCTTTTGTGTTAGAGTGGGATGTCAGTGCTTAATCAAAGGGGTGGCAGGGTATGTCTGGAGTGTGAAAAAAGAAAAATAATACTTCTGAGATTTCAAGTAAAATGTAGCAAGCACAAACATCTTTCTGAAAGTAATAGTATAGGTACACAATTTGTAGGCTGATTTGAAAAGACATTTTATTTAGGCAAAGAAGAGCCTACTAGGTGTACTTCAACTGATGATGTCACAGGAGCCGGAATTTTGTTTTACATTGTACTGTGTAAAACGGGTCCCAGATTCCGCAAGCTTTTTTACCAGACTTTTGCAGAAAAAGAACAAACCATTAAACACGCATTTGTATGCTTTCATTTTCTTTGGACAAAAACATCTGAGTGAAAAATCACTGTCAAAATAATATAAACTGTGGAATTATAGAAACTTGCCTGTGTTCTTTAGCGAATTTGTTTGTTCATACATTAAAAATACACATACCTTTGGAATACAAGTTGCATTATCATACTATTATACAGGATATACCCCAGGGCAATGAATTTAACATAAATCCTTCAGTACATATCCAGCCATAAAATACTGAACAGTTTCTAGTCCAGGATATGTTATTTTTGTCTGCCTTTACAGCACTTGGTGATATTCAGAATACCACTGGAAATAGTTTAAGTATATTTAAATCTGCACCTTGTGCAGCCATCACATGGAAGCTCAGTTATTAGTTTCAGAGGCGTACGGTTAAAATAAGCCGTAACAGACCCACCTAACGAATTCTACAGAAAACAATGTCAAACAAAGAAAAACTACGAGAAAACGAACAAAGCAACAAACTGCCTGCATAAAGAAAGGAATCCTTTATACACCTGGATATACTGAGCAATTCAGATTAATTATATTTCTAAACAGTCTGTTTCAATTACTGTGTGGTGTGATAAATCATGAAATACCAAAGGATTTTGTGAATGTGAATGATTTTTCTTGCTATTGTTTATCAGCTTAGAACATCTTTCTACACTTTTGCAGTCCATTTGTTTTTTGTATAAATTTTACTTGTAATGTGAACCATAGTACCTTAGCCATAATCCCATAGTGAGATATGGTTCAAATTTAATTGGAACTGTTTATAGAATCATTGCCACGCTTACCCTGCATTTGTAACCAGTCCATTGAGCCTGGTCTGAGTGATTTTGCTCTGAGCCAGTGGGAGTTAGCTCTGAATGTTATTTAATCAGTGTAGATCACAGGAGTGAGTGCTGCTCAGTCATCATTATTACTCTCATTGCTTGATTTGGTTCAGAGTCCCATTTGAACTGGGTTAAGTTTGTATTACTCCTGGGTTTTCGTCAGGGTTGCTGGCATTATGAATGGCTTTGCTGTTTTGGTTACTGATGTCTTGTTTCTGGGTCTGTGCTTCTGGATAGTTAGTGGTGTCTTGTGTCCGGGTCTGTGATTGTGGATGGCCGGCGTGTTGTCTCGAGATTCCGGTCCTGGTTAGCGGTGTATTGCTTCCGGGTCTTTGCTTCTGGACGGCCGCCATGTTGTCTCGAGATTCCGGTCCGGGTTAGCGGTGTATTACTTCTGAGTCTGTGCTCCTGGACGGCCGCCATGTTGTCTCGAGATTCCGGTCCTGGTTAGCGGTGTATTGCTTCTGGGTCTTTGCTTCTGGACGGCCGCCATGTTGTCTCGAGATTCCGGTCCTGGTTAGCGGTGTATTGCTTCCGAGTCTGTGCTCCTGGACGGCCGCCATGTTGTCTCGAGATTCCGGTCCTGGTTAGCGGTGTATTGCTTCCGGGTCTTTGCTTCTGGACAGCCGCCATGTTGTCTGACGGCTCTGGTCCTGGTTAGCGGTGTCTTGTTTTTGGGTCCATGCTTCTGGATGGCCGCCATGTTGTCTCGAGATTCTGGTCCTGGTTAGTGGTGTCTTGTTTCTGGGTCTGTGCTTGTGGACGGCCGCCGTGTTGTATTGAGATTCCGGTCCTGGTTAGCGGTGTCTTATTTCCGGGTCTGTGCTTCTGGATGGCCGCCGTGTTGTCTCAAGATTCCAGTCCTAGTAGGCGGTGTCTTGTTTCTGGGTCTATGCTTCTGGATAGCTGCTGTGTTGTCTCGAGATTCTGGTCCTGGTTAGCGGTGTCT
This sequence comes from Mormyrops attenuatus, assembly GCA_026777985.1. Lineage (NCBI taxonomy): Eukaryota > Metazoa > Chordata > Actinopteri > Osteoglossiformes > Mormyridae > Mormyrops > Mormyrops attenuatus. The sequence continues at coordinate 6,649,316 of JAODKC010000039.1, forward strand.
TGTTTCTGGGTCTGTGCTTGTGGATGGCTGCCATGTTGTATTGAGATTCTGGTCCTGGTTAGCGGTGTCTTATTTCCGGGTCTGTGCTTCTGGATGGCTGTCGTGTTGTCTCAAGATTCCAGTCCTAGTATGCGGTGTCTTGTTTCTGGGTCTATGCTTCTGGATAGCTGCTGTGTTGCCTCGAGATTCTGGTCCTGGTTAGCGGTGTCTTGTTTCTGGGTCTGTGCTTGTGGATGGCTGCCGTCTTGTATTGAGATTCTGGTCCTGGTTAGCGGTGTCTTATTTCCGGATCTGTGCTTCTGGATGGCTGCCGTGTTGTATTGAGATTCTGGTCCTGGTTAGCGGTGTCTTGTTTCTGGGTCTGTGCTTCTGGACGGCCGCCATGTTGTCTCGAGATTCCGGTCCTGGTTAGCGGTGTCTTATTTCCGGGTCTGTGCTTCTGGATGGCCACTGTGTTGTCTGAAGATTCCAGTCCTAGTATGCGGTGTCTTGTTTCTGGGTCTATGCTTCTGGATAGCTGCTGTGTTGCCTTGAGATTCTGGTCCTGGTTAGCGGCGTCTTGTTTCCGGGTCTGTGCTTGTGGATGGCTGCCGTGTTGTATTGAGATTCTGGTCCTGGTTAGCGGTGTCTTATTTCCGGATCTGTGCTTCTGGATGGCTGCCGTGTTGTCTCGAGATTCCGGTCCTGGTTAGCGGTGTCTTATTTCCGGGTTTGTGCTTCTGGATGGCCACTGTGTTGTCTGAAGATTCCAGTCCTGGTTAGCGGTGTATTGCTTCCGGGTCTATGCTTCTGGATAGCTTCCGTGTTGTCTCAAGATTAAATCTCATTGGTTACCCGATTCCTGTTGTGTGCTGTCTGAGGGTCTCAGGGAGCAGTGAGCAGAAAAACCTTGCATTGTGAATGGATGGCCCAGTTTGCAGTGCTATGTTTCAGACCCTGGTAGTGAAAGCCAATAAATGTTTTTTTAACTGAGTGCTCTACACTCCTATCCAGTCTCTCTCCCTCCCCCCTGACTCTGACCTGGATGGATGTCTGTGTTAAAAGAGTTATTTATTGATTTTACTGAGACTTCAGACTGAGCAGAATGGTATCTGTCTAGGTACACCGAAAAGGTTTTATCCCAGTAATAAGGCTAAATGATGACGACGGAGTGAAAGATGAGCCGCAAAAATTTCAAGTCTTCATTATTCAGTGCTGTCCTCACACCTTTGCATCTTGTGGCTATTGCTATTTGAGTTCCACACTAGGAGACATATTGATCTGCTGCCATGAAGACACCATATTCACAGCTTAAACTGTTATAAACAATGATGCATAAAAGAAATTCCCAGCCTAACTGTAAAGCTACTGCCTGGCACTGGGTGGGAGTGTCACCCTGAAAGTTTCCTTTCAGTTTCCACTCATTACTGCTGGCCCCTGACAATTACAGGGACTTAAAAGTTAAAAGCGGACTTAAGAGACAGAAAGCATATATAGAAAAAAAAACTATATATACACCATATATATCATTCCTTTCAAGTTTCAGTCGTCTGTTAAGGCACTGGTGATCCTAGATCTGGGGCATTTTACAGCTTCATTTAACTCTAAATTTAAATCTACACAGATATGCCCATTACCATTCCATTCTGGAACTGGTACCATCGACACGCACCAGTCGGCAGGCTCTGTCACTCACTCCATAAAACAGTTCTCCTTCATGCCCTGCAGCTCCTCGTTCACCTTTTTCATCAGAAGGAGGGGAACTCTCTGTGCAGTGTGCACTGCATATGGATGAGTGTTCTCCTTTTACTGGATTTTGACTGGTTCCGTTTTGAGGGTGCCATGCTCCCGCCAAACGCATTGTTAGCTTCTTCTATGCATTTCAATAGCCCCTTTCCAAAGGCTGTGGGTTGGCTTAGCAGGCCATGCATGACATATACTGAGAATGAGTACTGCCTCTATTTGCAAGATATACTGGCGGTCGTCTAGGGCGCAATCTTCTGAAGGGGGGCCATCTTAGCAAGCTAATTTCACCTTGTCATGGACGGGGGGGGGCACCAGCGGTGCTGCTGCCTTGAAACTTTCCGAGTAAGTCCAAATGACCACCAAGACTGCACATTGTGATATCTGACTATTCTAACTTTTTTTTTTTTTGTAATTGCGAAACGTCCAAAGTGACATACAAGTCAGTCAAATAAAACATTATAAGCATACTGCTGTTAAGGAGTTGATTAGACATTATTATGCCAAGTAACAAGAGTTAGTAGTGCAGAGCAAGTGCTGTGCAATGCTTTTCAAGTATAGCAAGAGCCTAATGAGACTCAATTGAAAGAGACAGTGAAACAGTAAGAACATTCCGGGAACATACGAAAGCATAGGGTTGTGTCTGGCAGGTCTCATCAACCTGGACAAACTTGACAGTGGCAATATGCATCTGTGTCCATAGCAAAATATTCTGATTGAGCAAACGAAAAAAAAAAACGCCGTCTACTAGCAACGTCAAACCCATTCCCTACAAAAAGCAGAGAAAACCCCCCAGCAACAAACTCTACGGTCAACATTTTCTAGTATTGAGCTCTAAGAAAAAAAGTACATTTCTCTATGATATATTAAAGTTAATTTTCAGTTTGCGGTCCATGCAATATGTCAGTATGTCGCCTTTTTCATGTTCTGAATCTAAGGGTAAATCTATGCAAATGTGAAATAAAAATGGAGCCTAAAGTATAGAAATGATGACTTGGAATATGCTGTGATAATTATTGACATTGTGATGCCACAGGTCAGACATGTAAGGAATGTACTCATTCGGATTAGAAACAGATCCATAGCATGCCACAAAGCAGCGTAAGTTGATGCATTTATTTACATGTGTGTCTTGTAAATGGTAAGTGTTGTTCCTCTGTAACGTTTTTCCAATGAGGACATATGTTTGTTAGTGTGTAACCCTGAGCATAAGTGTCATGTTAATTGTTGACTCCCTTGTCGGTGTCTCTGCTAGTTTATGCTGACAGCAAGCTGTCAATAAAGGTGAAACTCCTTTACTAAAACAGCTGTTTCTCCATCTTGAAGCAGTGTTGGCCATTTCTTAAACATGACCCGCAAGCTTGTTATGAAGTTCAGTAATATGAAAAAAATATTGTCATAAAACATTTTGCGGCATCGTCCAGTGACTATTATGTAGGTAATGTTTTCAAATACCATGTCTGTGGTAAAAATTGCATTTTGATCCAAAATGTCTGTCATCATTCGTCATGGTGATGACCCCGGTGTAGGGCAGCGAAGATGTTCCCGGGTTTTGTGAAGGTTGAGAAAGAATCTGAAGACCAAATGTGGTTTGGCAGCTCATTTCATATGATGTCTGTGCAACACTATCGGTGGCTTCCGATTTAGTGTGATACATCCTCCCTGAATTAGCTACTTTTCCCAGGTACTTATTGCCGGTGGTTTTCTTTTCTGGGCAATTTGGTATTAATGTTTAATCTTACCACACCTTCCACACTTTGGCTCTCCTTGTTCCCAAATTTGTTTCCTCGCCTTCTGATTTTGTATCTCCACTTTCCCACACTGCCATGCGTGTCTCCCCTCGCTAATGAGCTCAGAGCGTAACCTTCTCAAAGTGGCAAACACTCGGAATAGTTTGAGCTAATTTAAGATCGGTCATTAACTGCATCATACTGTATTGAGAATGCTCACAGCTATGCGGTAACAGATGTGTTCCTCCTTGTTTATGCCAAAATCACGGTGTTTTGCCAAATGATAAATAGCCCTGATAAACAGCCTTTTTCGCCTGGCTCCAGTTTTCTCTAATAAAAAATAGAAGCATCTGTGATTTATGTTGTGTTTAGCGTTGAAGTACACGTTGTATTTCCATAATATGCAGTCAAAGTCCTTCCTTATGGTAAATCAGTTGTCTTGTTCAGCAGCAACATATAAATCCCAGCACAAGAATCTGCCCCTAAATAAATAGAAAAAAGTATATGATATGTTGTAAGTGGTACACATGAGGCAGAATCATGTCTTATAAACTTGAAATGTTTGCAGTGTAGTTATAAGTCAAAGATTGAAGGTGAACTGAGTGTTCTCCCAGGTTAGGGATGTGAAGACTGTAAGCAGTGAACAAACAAATATTTGTTAAAAGCTGTCTCAGTTGTGTATCGTGAGATGAGGCTGCGCATGAAGGGATTGCGAGGTTGTACCAGTTGTCTGTTGAGACAATTATTCAGTAGAGTTCAATTTTAACAACATTCTTACCTCTACCGCCACCTCCAAGGAGTCCAGATACAGTTTTATGGCAGAGAAGCTTTGTACCAAAGTTTGATCAAGCCACCAGCATCCTTCAGCTTGGTATTATACCTCCTGACATGCAGCAGAGAGAACATGATCCTAGCTATATCACACTACTGAAGCAAGTACTATATGCTGTATAGTACATGAATCACTAATCTATAATGTAGCATTTACTTTATACTGAAGGACTTTCTTGTGCAGATTGTCCAGCTTTTTATGGAGGGACATCAGAGTGTTTCATTTGGGACACTTGAGTGTTGCTAAGAGTGTTTCATTTGGGACACTTGAGTGTTGCTAAGCACTATATCCCATATGCCATTACTGATGTGAGTGAAATGTGTCCTGTTAGTGTGGACATCTGTGGCATCTTAACCAGGCAACCATGACATCCTCACCCTGCATTACCTCCAGCATTTCCACCAGCAGGGAAGTGTGGAAAGTGTTAAACACACTGGGGGGGTCAAAAAAGATCATCTTTATGATGTTGCTCAGGTTGTCTGTGCTTGCTGTACGGCCACAAGAGAGCATCTTCCACACCTACATGTGCCCGGTAGCTACATTTCAGTGCGTCTAAGATGTCTTCCACAAGTGTTCTCCGAGGATTAGCCTTCGTAATATACTGACTGCATGAGATGTGAAGGCTACTGCTGTGTCATCAATAGGGGCACTGAAGCATCACTTCTTGGGCATAGTTACTATGTATGAGATTTTCTAGGAGGGGAGGGTGCTGTTGTAGTCCTAGGCACAGGTTAAATATGCTGCAGAATCTCTCCCAGCCTTGTCCCTGTAGCCGTCCTGCCTCCCCTATGATCTGAGCGGTTCAGATAAACAGACTCTGTAGGACAGCCACCTTACCTAAACTCAACATGACATATACCATTTATATTATGGCCTCCATTATCAGAGGCAAACTGACCTGTAACACAAAATGCACACAAACATGTCCTGGAGCTAAAGGCCAATTTATGTGCTGGTGGGAGTTCTACTTACACAAAAAATATTCTGAGGGAAGAAGTAAAAATGATTGGTTCAGAGAGATAAATAATGGTATTTAGAGGAGGTGGGTCTAAGCAACTAGAGGAGGTGGGACAAAGACATCTGATTGGTTGGTCCCACCTCCTCTAATTGCTTGGACCCACCTCCTTTACAATCTGACTGGTTATCTCCCTGAACCAATCACTTTTACTTCAGCCCTCAGAACATTTTTGTGTAAGTAAATCTCCCATGAGCAATATATGCAATATGTAATATATACATATCAAATGCAATAGCCAGCTCATTGCATTTCCAATTCCAATAAACAACTACTTCCCTTGCCCTGTGGCTGAGAACAAATGGTTCATTCAGCCTTCCCCCTAGGAACCAAATACATTAATTCTAGTTTCCTTCTGGTGCTCCTTTGCCGCCGGACTTGATGGAATAGGAAACACTTTTCCATAGAAGTTTTGTAGGAGCTCACATTAACTAAACAATTAAATCAAAATTTGTAAATCAATCAAGTGTATAATGTCTGCATTCTCAAAGTATAAAGTTTAAGTATGCATAGCTGGAATGAAAGATTGAGTGCAGTGGTTCTCATTCATGGTTTGCCTTGCAGGCTTTATTGTATCGTGTATTTGATTGTGGGGCATAGATGCTGCTCCAAATGCTTGCACATTTAATGCAACAATGCAATATATTGTTACTAATTGTATAAGTAATGCATAAAAAGTGGTTTATTCCTCTTATATTCCTCGTATACCATGGCTAACAAACAAAAATGTTTTTGGAATATACTGGTCACGGATCATTTTCCAGAAAAAAAAATCAATTAGCATTTAATAATGTTCAAAAGTGCTAATGTTAAAAATGTAGTCCCCATAATGATAGAACGTTTGGTCAGGCTGCTCAGTGGAAACAGCAACTCCATTAACTTACCACAGAAACTGTCAACAGACAGGTGCTTGCGTTTTGAAAATGATACTGATGACGAATGACCGCTTATTTATGAGTATAAAGTCAAACAGGATTTTATATTAACATGTTAAATAAATCATTACAACACGTTCATATAGGACTGTTGTTAGGCTGCCGGAACTACCTGTGTGGTTACACAAAAACAATCAACACCCATGTGACATGTCTGGACCGATAAGAAAATAGCATTTACCTAAGCTGTGGTATATTTATTAATAATGACATGGAGCTTGGTTTTGGCTGCAGTGTTCTTCATGTCAGGGTAGATATCCTGGTGGTACTAACCCAGGTAGATATCTGCAGCCAGAAAAGTGGACTCGTGACATCAGGGCCAGTATAGCGTCATCGTTAGCAGGCAGTCGGTGACTTCAACGCTACTGACAGCAGATAAGGAAGGAATTTAGGCTTTATTTTTGGGATTTGTATACCACAGTGAGGGGAATGAAAAACAATTCATATGAAAACAACCCTTTCCAGGACAACACAAGTTCATTCAAAAATAAACCTCAACAAAAAAACAGGCCAAACAGTCCATTTATAAGCACATATGCCAGTGAAAAACTGAGAGGGCTGAAAACGTTCAATAAATATTTATGCCATTTGCAAACAACAAATATAACTGGAAACTGTGGAGATAGAGAGAGAGAGTAACAGCAAGCACGACCGGTCTGCCCTTTGCTTTCTTCCAAATATGCAAAATCATCAGTCAGGAGGCAGCAATCCCTTCAAGGCAGCCATCCTTCAATATTCACATGGGCAGAGAGAGAGAATTCACTGCTGCTTCGACCTTTCCTTTCTTCCTGACCTTCTCCTGCACTGGGGAAGACAGTCCCGCCCCCTGGTTGGAGCAATTAGTGGCCGCTAGCCATTCGTTGGCCTTCGTTGTAGTCAACTGTGAGGAAACCATGGTTACCACCGGCCCATGTGTTGCTGGTCACCTCCTGCTGGTGCTTGGTGTCTCCTCTGCGGACCGTCACGTCACACTTTTCTAATAAAAACCTGTGACAGTATGTTCTAAATGCAAACATGAACTTTTTGTTGAACAAAATGTCCACAGTTGTGAATTATACACAATTTTATTGGACCATTTCAGGTTTATGTTCGTAATTCTGTAGAAACTAAAATGTCATATATTCAGTTTCGTGTAGATATTCAATAAAATGTCATGTCAAATATGTCAAATATTCCCTCTTAGTGCTGAAATAGTAGCGAATAAACTGACATAAAATATGTGAAGATATTACTTTTGGGAAGCTGAATACAATAAAACTTGATATTATTGCTTTAATGAGAACACATGAGATTTAGGCTGCCACTTTCCTGACTTAGGTTGTTTAACCTTTAAAGGTATTTTTTCTCGCTTTGTTATTACCAAATATGTATTATGTGCAAAATGTGAGTCACCTGTTGAGACTTTTGCCTTCAATATCTACAATGGCTACACTACTAGATATTACTATCACTTGTGCTTATGAAAAATGCGTATTTTTGTATCTGTGTTTTTCATAAAGCATAATTATTTCGTAATGGGTTATTCTCGTCAGGGTTGCTGGGGGGCTTGAAGCATGAATACACCCTGAATGGGATTCCAGTTGACTGCAGGATGAGTACATACACACATGCATTTTGTGGAATTCTAGGGTTACCAACTACTGTAGCTGAGTCTTTCAAATTTAAGAGTAAACTGAAGAACATGGAGAAAACCTACGTAAGACAAAGAACACTAGCAAACCGATAAAAACAAACGACTTTCGCATTGCAATGAACCCAGGGGACAATTTGATAAGACGAAGTCATGTGACTGAGCATGTTATTAGAGGCTGGTATTTTATAATTGGGGAATCGAAAAGGAGCTAAATTGATCCTGGTCAGTGGGTTTATTATTATTATTATTATTATTATTATTATTATTATTATTATTATTATTATGTTGGTCAGTTGTTCATTCCAAAAACGTCTGCAGTTCAAGCATCTGCAAGATTTACTGAAGATGCCATGATATATTTTGTTATATATGCCATGATATTTTTCGTTATATATTGTACAGACAGTCCCTGACTTTCAATGTATGTGACTTAGAATGACTTAAGTAAATTTATGTAAAGATAAATTCCGGTCGGCTGTACTCCCAGCAGTGCTATACTATGTATATGTATAGGTACTGTGGTAAATTACTGTACTGTACGGTAGTGAGACCATTCCAGCCTCACACGCCTCTCACCTTCTCATTCTCACACCTAAATGTCAGGAATTTGCACCTATATTCACCGGGATATTATTGAAGTGTTGAAAAATTCAAAATACTATTACAAGTTGAAATAACTGTTTTAAAAAATAACGTTTCGTGCAGCTTTCTCCAGTAATAAAAGCACAATGTGCTGACCATGGTGAAGTGCTAATCTGACAAAAAAAAAGTGCTGCACGTGGAGAATTCTTTGCTTAACAGAAGGCCTAAATAATGGAAGAGTTCTCTTTGAAGGATTTGGTTTTGTTTTGTTGTCTGCCCTGTGGGAGGCCTGGGTTTGATACCTGGCCAATGCAAGTACTGCTCAGAGAACTTGATTGAATAATGTGATTTTTGACCACAGAAGTCCTATATCCTTGAGCGATAGAACCTTATTTTCCTAGTTTTGGTGTGTGGCTGTGCAGGTGAGGACTCTTGTAATCGGAAGGTCGGCCATTCAAATCCCATGGCCAGCAGAGTAATATCCCGGTTGGCCCTTGAGCGTGGCCCTTAACCCAAATTGCTGCCGGAACATTGTCCGACCCTGCTCTCTGATCCTCACACACACGTCGCTTTCGGTGAAGGTATCTGATGAATAAATGCAATGTAAATGTAAACGTCCATCCCACATCCAACTGTACAGGGTTGCAGGTATTCAGTGCATTTTAATTTAAGTTATTACTCCTATGGATTATTGACATTTCCTGAGAGACTGTTATCAGAAAGTAAGAAAAAAAAAATCTAAATTTCCTGAAAATTTTCAGTGCTAATCTGTGACAGTCCTTGCATATAATAGACTTCTCAAAGCATTCATTTCTGCATGCCTTGTGATACCTTTAACAAAGGCACAGAACTAAAGTGCAAAATATTCATTTAAAACTGCATCTGCTGTATCTGTGTGTAGCAATCTATGGTTTCTGCAATGCATTTTGGGATTGATTTTAGTTTTTCTCCTCTTCTTCTAGGTAAGTGAGCCCATTGCACCAACCCTCAGAAGGGGACATGGCAATGACGTCCTACAGTCACCTCTAAAGTAGGCAATAACGTAAACAGCTGTCCTCAAGCACAGTGTTGTCAGGTGTTGCAAACCATTGTCCTTTTTAGCTCTTTAGATTGAGTAACTTTACCAGTATTTCCCTGTACAATTTGTATTGCACTTTTTTTGTTGGATGAGCCAATAAGGGTTTTTAAAGGTAGAATGAAAGCCAGGTACCCTAGGAACTGAATTTGCATGCTGACTGGTTACACCTGGTTGTTGTTGTGACTAATGAAAATGTGCTACCTCATGCCTGATCTTTATACATATGCGCTCGAAGGTGCAATTTACATTTATAAGTAAATGATCAAATCTGCTGTTTGAAGAATAAGCCATTTATTGTAGGTTTTTACGATGTCTTTTGTAGTTCTTTACACATCTCCTGTTATTTTTCCTTCCTTGATTAGCCCAAAACACTATTTTTAAAATAAAAATATAAGCACAGTAGTTTCAGTGAAGCAAACAAGGGATATATTGCATTTTGGCATGACTGACAGGATAAATCTGTACACTTCTGCAGCTCTGTGTCCCTCTCCTCCCAACTACTGCTTTGTGCATGATAGTGTTTCAGCTGACTGGTTCAGATAAAGCCTTGTCAGTTAATGCCTGACTGTGGAAGAGTTTGCATTCTGGAGAACCACGCTCCATTTATGTTTTAAAAAGGCAATGTCGTTTCTCTTCCTCTGCACCTGAGTCTTAAACAAAGAAAACAGCCTCCCGTTTAAAGTGTTTTCCCATTTTGCGAGTCTGAATATCAATTGTATTGAATGTTTGGTGTAGAACTGTGAAAGGAAGTTGATCAGAACTACGCCATGCAGACAATACATTCATTCAGCTCCTAAGTCACCCCTTCTGTACACCAAACAACAGCTTTCATCTCTGCAGTGCTGCCCATGATAAGATTATGGTTATTATGGACATTGTGCATGCAGTAAACACCTTTTTGATGAGAAGTCAATGCTATAGTTATGTTACCGTTCTAGGATGACAGTGGACAATTTGTCATATCTAGCCTCTTAATGGTGAAACAACATTTCTTCAAAATTCTTTAGGTTATAGGTGGGGGCGGGCGGGGGGGGGGGGGTGGGGGGGGGGGGGGGGGGGGGGTGGGGGGGGGGGGGGGTGGGGGGGG
>JAODKC010000039.1:6662238-6684191 GCA_026777985.1 Mormyrops attenuatus
CCCCACTTCCCAGCCCCTCCACCCCCCAACAGAAAGACAAACGAGGCCTGAACTGAACCATGGATTTGGAATCGTTGCACACCTAATGAATAGCTGTATTTGAATAGTCCCACATTTTGCACATTCCAACTAATTCGTATGTTACGCTTACAAGGCACAAGGAACAGACAATTTCATCTTAGCTGTAGATTAGAGAAAAATGTCTCCCCCCCTTTATAGGCCCAAATAGATCAAATATTTTTTTTCAGAACTGGAAAAAAAAATATTGTGTGACATCTAAGGGATTGTGAGAGTATGAGTATTTTTAGATTTGAGGTAGTCAAGACGCATCATGCATAGTACATCCTCGCATCAGTGCTCAATTAACCGGAGCTAACCCAAAGTTAGCTCCATCAGGTTCAGCGTACAAAATAATTAGCGAGATGCTATGTTCAGACTAAGGTTCTAAGTATCTTTCTTTCACATATGTTTGTGATGCGAAGAAGACAGGCACTATAAAAGTGGGGCAAAGAACTATTTACTGAGCAGTGGAGAAAAAAATTCATGTGGTCAGATGAGTCACCCATCAGCTTCTCCTCCACAAGCTAAGTACATGTTTATCGCATGCCAGAAGAAGAAGCCTACAGGCTCAACTCCGTGCTTCCTACAGGAGAAGGTTCTGGCAGCTTTTGTATGGTGTGATTTTCATGGCATAGATTAGGTCCTCCAACCTCCTTAGAGCAATGTTTCTCAATCCCGTCCTTGGGGACCCGCAGACGGTCCGTATGTTTGCTACCGGGAGCTGGGAGGGAGCAAAAATGTGGTGTGTCTGGCAGGGAGCAGGGAGGGAGCAAAAACGTGGACTGTGTGTGGGTCCCCAGGGACCAGATTGGGAAACATTGCCTTAGAGGGTGATACAATTTCATCCTCTGATTATCTCTTTCAGTTCTAATGAGATTGGAATGTTGGATTACAATTTTCCAACTCACAGGGCACAAGTCATCACTGAATGGTTTTGTGACAATGAAAACTATGCAAATTCTGTTTCATAGCTTCCCGCCAATCTCACTTGAACTTAGAGGAAATTCTGTTGATTACTCCGCCAAAATCAAAACACCAAATGATTAAATTTCTCAGTGATCTGTATAAAAGTGGTTAACAATGGCTAAATAGGAGGTGAATAATTAATAGTTGCGTGGATCAAATTTGTCATCAACTGAATCAATTCTTAAGACCAAGCGTCATTGATGCTGGTATTTTCCCGCAAAATCAAGTCATGTATTCATAAAGCATAATATGTCAAATTCTATCTATCCCATAAACATAATATACAAAAAAGATGGATTGTAATGGGATACGACTTATATTCTATTCTGGAAATGGGAATATATGAAATCTATGACATGTAAACAGGGCAGTTTATGATATTGCTAGGATATTTAAGATGAAGAGGAAATTCAATAGTTTTATGATATTTTAATAAAATTGCTTATGAAATTAGAAAGAGTAAAAGTTGTTTTTTTCTTTTTTCTTTACTTTTTATTGCAAGTCCTGGAGCATCAGGATCAAAATTAGCTGTCTACCAAATAATTGGTTGAGGTTATGTTGCTTATAATCCTCATTCATATGCAATATTTTGCTGAAGTCTTGATAAGAAATACCTGAACAAGTTAATCAGAACTCTATTATTATGCTGTACCAGCTTAGAATACTGTGCCATATATAACGCGATTGGTCCACAGGGAATCTGCCGTGCATCGGCAGGAGATGGTCAGGACCACGCTGGTCTACCGTCACTGTGGTTTCCTCACAGCCAAACCCGGGGCCTCTTCTGTTTGGCTGGGAAATTGTGCAGCTGGTGTGATTGACTGTCCATGATGTTACCTAGCATGTTAATTGTCTTTTCCTGTCCGACTGCATTAAGAGGTCCAGGTTAATTCCAGAAGCTGCCTTTCTCATTAGCTTGTTTATTAGCCTAGAAGATTATACAGGATATTGCACCTGCAATGACAGACTAGTAGAACTGCCGCAACAGGGACTTGAACACAGCAAAGAACCTAAGCCTTGTTAGGAAGTTGAAGCGACTTAAGCCATTCCCGTGCACGCCCTCACTGTTAGCAGTCCATACCTGTCTGTTGTCCAGATTCACACCCAGGTTTCTGAACATGTTCACCACCTGCAAGTGGCCTACGCTGCTGCAAGCATTTATACTTGTGCACTGGTGTGCCTGTGTCGCTCAGCAATTGCACTTCCGGAACTCTACGTGATACATAGTTTTGGATGTTGCGTTTATTGTCTTCGCACCCTGCGATACATTCGGTTGTTGATTTGAAACAAAGAGCTACAAACATGTAACAAAGTATCCATTTATCGAGTCCTGGTTATATTTGTGCTGCTCCAAACTTTCCATCCATGTCCGCTACAAAGTTACTTTTTTAGGCATTATCCCTCCTAAAATAGCGTCTACACTGCTGCTTACTTTTTTAAAGTCTTGTAAAGTACAAGTAAACTCAATAGAGGTAAGTGAAACTGGCATGCTGAGTGTTTTATAGACCTGTTGGTAGGGTGAGTTATTTAATGCCAGATAAAAATAGCGCTCCAGTTTCAGTTAGCGATATACGTACACCTGGGATGTATGCTTTCTCGTCTCCGATTAAAAAAAAATAAAAATAAATAAATAAACGAATATTGCCAAGTGGACCAATCACGGGTCTTGCGGTCTGCGTCGCCACAACGTACAATGACATTTCTGGGGAGGTGCACGTCAGGCTGTGACATAGGCTAGTGCGTAGGGTCCTGGGCTACACTGTAATTACTGTGCAGATTCGACACAGAAGTATAAAACAGCCGTTATGGTGAGAGGGGTCAGGATGCTCTTAGACCTGAAGTTCGCCACCATCTCTTTGCCGATGTTTAGCTGCGGCCAGTTCCGCCTGCATCACTCAGCGACATCCCCGACCCACTCCTTACACACCGCAGTGTTGCGAGTCATCTGAGAACTTCTGTGGATCACATATCTCACATATCTTCTGTGGATTTGAAGTCCAAGGTGAAAAAGCTGAGCAGCAAGGAAGCCCAGACTGTTCCCTGCAGGACCCCAGTGCTTCCATGTACTGTATGGGTTTCATTTCAAATTTTTGTCTCAGTACTTATACTGGATTAGAACAAATAATTCCTGCTTTTACTTTCTACAAATCGCATACTACTCATTGTGTAGTTTTCATAAAAAAAAAAAAAACACTATAGCAAAATTCCGGAATATTGTAATTTTTAAATTTGTTTTATAAGATCCAGTGTCGCCATGATCATCGTTTGTTCTCCCAGTGGCTGTCAGGCATATCACGCTAGACGTCTGTTTTCCAAGCTACATATTCAACATCATTCTGGGGAATCGCTTAACATTCTCAAGCCGACTGGGAGATAAAATCCCTTCAGCGTGTCCTGGGTCTTCCTGGCTCATGCCCAGTGGGGTATGGGTAGATTGAAGAGGACAGAAGAGGTTAGATGAGTTCATATGGCAAAATAAGGAGGCAGACATAGAAATATTATTTGCTTTTAAGAATTAACTAGCGGTATCTTATTGCACATGGCCTGCATGTTTTGTGCTCCTCTTATCTCCCACAATTCCAAATAATATAAAATGTTCAGGTTACCTAGAAATCTGCATGTGTGTGTCTGGGGGCCGAAATGTAGTAAAAAAAATGTGAGAACCTTGAGCAATCACACTTCACGTGGCTTCTCCATACCTGGATGACGGCTTATCCTTGAACTCCGAAGAAAGCAGTAAAATCAAGAAATTACCTTTCCACCCCCGATTCAAACCCAGACTGACTTTAGATTATTTGTGTTTTCCTTTTTTATTTTGTGATACTCTGCATGAATGTGCTCTCAGATGTGTTTCTGTAAGACAGCTTTTGCTTTTGATGCCGACACCATCCCCTCTCAGTTGTCCCAGATGCTGTTTTGCAGGCTCTCTTTTAGTGCTTGTTTGCCATTTTCCTGTCTGCTTTGTCGCACGTTTTTACATTTTTATTTCCCACATTTTACATTCCATCCCCCCAGTGTTACGGGGTGAGGGAATTGATATTTTTATGAAATTTATCTTTGATGTGCGAGTGAATTTTAAAGCTTTTGTTCGACTTGCTTAATACCAAGCTGTCAAACTGATTTCTTTTCTTTCGTAGTATTTTATGCTGCAATTACACTGAACATATATTATAATTATAGCACATTGAGAAATAAAATACTTCAGTTTAGCTATAATATGCTTTGAATATATCGGCAAACTGGAAATATAAACTGGCAATTAAACATGATTTATAAGTTATAATACATTTTTAGTTGGTTCACAAAAGTGATCTTGGCAGTTATCAATTTCCAGTCTACATATCTATCATATTATATATTTATATTTTTCTCTAATTTGATTTGATTCCATCTGTTCCGTCGGCACCTCAAGAAATGTTAAATTATTCCTATGAATATGGAATTTATTTATTTGCACTAGGACACTTCAGTGTTTGAGTGGAGCTATTTACAAAATAATCATTAATTAAAAACAGATCCAGATCTTAGATCTGCCCACCTTTTGGCGATGATGGTTTGTTACAGGAGAAAAAAGAAGCCAAACCAAATTAACTGTGCAATTATGTGCAGTATTGTTAAAATGAGAGAAAACTGTACAATGATTTGATGTGATAGCATCCAATGAAGTGTAAAAAATTATATTGATGACACTACGAGGTTCAATATCCATTTTGGTAATTCCTGTTTCCTGAATCACGGCACACTCACAGATTATGGGAAATTTAGAAACATCAATATTAGTCTTTCGACTGCACGTGGTAACTGGTGTAAGCGGAGGATACACATGTAACACAGGGGGAAGATGAAAACTCTGCGTACATATCTCTGGCTGCATTTGGACCCGAGATCCTGGAAGACTAATCGCATATGCCTAATGATCTATATCTGCAAGACATTTATGTACCTCAAAGGTTAGTTTTGATTTTTTTTTCTTCATTGTCCCCTAGGAGGCTATTCATATTGCTTGTGGGATCTGTACTTCTACAGAGAAGGACTTTCACATAATGAGATAAAGAAAATACCATTAAAGATTAGACTTATCTGAGTGTCATTATTCTATTATTATCGCACTGCTGTAAGACTAAAGGGGAATTAATGAGGCTCATAATAAATCCTTTTTGTATTCTAATACTGAAAATTCTGAACCAAAATCTGTTTAAAGTTGAAAGATCTATGTGGCTTTAAGAATTCTTGCATATTTCTGCTGTGACAACAGAAGTTAATAAGAACCAGGATATCTTCACCAATCTGCATGATGTTATTATGCTGTGAATGTTTGTTTTTTAATGTTCTATTGATCTACGTGGATGGCGTCTGTGTCAGGACTTCCAGGGTTGTGGATTCAGTCAGTGCACTGTTTCTGTGTTTGCATTTTACATGTTTCTCCCTTGCTTGTGTGAATTTCCACCCACTGTAGTACGATATGCAAAACAGGCAGCCCTGGAGCCTATCCAAGGAAACAAGGCAGGGGAATCCTGGACAGGACGCCGGTCTATTGCAGGGTGTGCGCAAAGAATCACTCACTGAGCAGTGTCGTGACATTGTCACCTAACTGCATGTTTTTGAGATGAGAGAGGAAACCCAGGCAACAGAGAAAAGCAGGACATGCGAACTGTGTACACGCCAAGCTGGGGGTGCAGTGGAAATCTCCCCCTTGGAGACTGAGACGTCAGTGTGACCCACTGAGTCACTGCGCCATCTTTTGTTTGTTTGTTTGTTTTGGGGGATGTTGAGTGGCTCTTTTAACTACGACTAGGCCCATTCTTATTGTTTGCATTTTACATTGTGGCTCTTTAAGGGTCCCACTTAAACATAAAAGAAATTATTAAATATTACAAAAAATGCAGATTTTGTTTCCTGAGGATCTGGTTGGATCTAAGGAGTGCTGTGTATATTTTTGTGCAGTTGTTCATTTTCTGATTGTTGGTGCCTGCTATGGAATTCTGCAAGTGCCATTTTTTCAATGTGAAAGTGTCTTTACACAGCCATGGTCATGGTCAAGAAGGGTGCCATCGTTTGTTTGTAAACTAAGATCTAGAAACTACAAAGACAATGACATGGTACGTCTTTAGGAGCCCATAGGATGTACTTTTCAAGCTGGACTCTAAATATGTTTGATGTACTTACATGTTAGTATTGGAGTCTAAAGAAGCGAAATGGCACAAAAATTTCGTGTGAACTGAGTGAAGGTGGCTTTCATCTTGTTTCAATAGCTGAATTCCCCAAACAGATATTCAGATTGCATTACTACATCAAAGCTATCCTCAAGCTTAAATTATATTTTTGTTTGGTAATAACCAGATACAGCTTAAATCGGAAATCCATACGCAGCAAGGCGTGCCCTGAAACATTATTGCGCATTATTAGAGATAGTTTTGACATTCATCTTAATTATATTATTTCGCCATCCATCTCATTTACTTGGTCTTAAATTAATAGGGAATCACTCTTTGTTTATTATTATGATAAATGAGATTGTCTGGGTTATAACATGCGCTGAAAAATAGCTAACTTCCATAAGGCATCTGCTGGCGTGCAGGAAAATCCCCCAAACAACAATGCATCATATTCCCTATAAAACACATTCTGATATACAATGTCAGTCATGCATCTCTTTTTGGTTTAAATTTCTGTTTATCATTGTTTTTGATGATGATACATTACATTAAGCTGTTGATTGTTGCCGTCAGCACCCTCTCTGATTTATAGAAGGTGCAGAGTTGTTGCTTAAGATATTCTTACTCCTCTACCGAGCTGTCATTTTATTTTGACTCTCTCATGTCAGACTTCTGCTGTTCCGTACACATTCTGCACAGAAAGACAGTTCTGTCACTCAGACCTTTTACGCCTCATTCTTACAACAAGACTACACATTTATTACAGGGGTTAGATGTTTTGTTGCTTGAAACTGCATTATTATACTTCCATGTTTCATGTTGTTTTGATCCAACTCGAGCTCAATACTGCAAACAAAAATTTTGGTTTTGGATTATTGTATGACCTGGTGTGTGATTGACTCCAATGAGCTTAAATAAAATATGCATATTGGTAAGTGGGAAGAGCACTGATTTATACATTAACTGCACCTTCAAAATACCTTTATAATGCATTCATAGAACATTCAGTCCTTCGTAATGCATTTATATAACATTAATACGCAACAAGTAGGTATACCTTGACAACCTAACATACTTTAACGACTTTAATATGTATTAATAACAAACATTGTACAATTAGTGTGGCTGTGTGAGTGTGTGCGCCCTACAGTGTGTTGGTGCCCACCCAGGGTTGGTCCCCGCCTCCGCCCATTGCTCCCGGGATAGGCTCCAGGCCCTCCCGCGACCCCAGTGGGGATTAAGCGGTTATGATAATGGATGGATGGATTATATGATTATTAATGCTCATTAATGTATATTATAGCTGTCATGCTTGCTCATTGAAACCATTATCAATGCTATGATTTAAGACTTGTTAAGGTATACTTGCATACATGCTTCTTATAAATGTTCTATGAATGTGTTATGAATGCATTATGAAAGTGCTGTTAATGTAAACCCTGTAATGTTACAACTTTTTTATTCAGAAGTTCTTTAGCCATATATCTAAATACACCCATTATCCCCAGAAAGAAAAAAATCAAAAAAGTTTCTTTCGCGTGTTTGTCGATTAAGTGTGATTTAAGTAGCGGCATGTTTCTTACAATGAATTTACTACAACCTACCTTTTAGAGTACACTGGTACTTAATACATATGAACTGTAACCATATCATGTTCGAATAACAACTTGCAATGTCAGTACACAGTAACCAGTGAGAGACACTGTCTGTGAATGTGTAAAGATCCCAGGTCTTTCAGAAATAAATCACTGTTAAAATTATCGAAAAAACAGTAAGCATGGATTAGATCCATGGTCATAAACCTCTCTCGTAAACACACAGTTTCACACATACATGTTGTTTGTGATAGTCAAAAAGCAATACAATCAGTATATTGACTAATGGCATCGATACAATAACATTGAGGGTATTTATATTACAACCGCATATCTTAGTCAGTGATTAGAACTAGGACTGGAGTGTGACGTATTGTGTCATAGCCTTGCTATAGTCTCATTAAATAGTCATTTTGTTGCTTTGTCACCAGCAAGGGAACCTGGAGATTAATTTTGACATAATAGTAGGTCATTACAGCATTACTGATTTAACAGAATCTAAAACTGAATATATTCATAAAGTGTAATTGTATGGGTATATAATTACAGATTTGCAAACTTAATTATATGTTAGAAGAATAATATTCATTCTTTCTATAATCGGCCTAATTGTTGTCGGTCACTGTGCATGGATGCACATGAAGATTATACATTGCGAGTGGGCTCTGTTCGGTTTTCTTGTACCAAAACTTACATGTTTTTCAGCAAAAAAAATTCAATTTTTGTGTGAAGATATTTTAACTGTTATTATAGCTTAGTATATATGACAGGGATTTTATGTATGCATGGTTTTCTTATACTAGTTCCACGTATTCTCATTTTTTTCTCGAGATGTGACTTAGATGGATTCATCCTTGGTGTATGTTTTGTGCCTGTGAAGATGGCAGAACTCTTGTTTATAACAGTTTGAACAGTCTCAAGCTACTGAATTACGTTTAGCTTCCTGGCTGACATTTATTAAAAACTTTTTAGAGAATTTATGCATCTGGGTATATTCTCAGTTATGAACTTTTTATGGCTTTTAAACTTAAGGAACATTCAGATGATGAGCTGACATCCCTAAGCACTAGAAAATCTACTCAATTATAAAAATGTCATTTAGAGTTACATATTTAAAAATACATACAGTACCACTAGTATTAAAAACTGAGATTGTATTTGAATCCTGCTTGGGGACTTTGATACTGTAACTATTGTACTATTCATATTATGAGTTGGAACAAAGATCGTGTAAGAGTGTATGTGAAAAACTCTCTGCCACTCAATGGTGCAAGTTTTGAGGACTTGTACTGATGCATTTTGAAGGTGAAAACAAAATATTTGTGTAGGTATACAAGAGATTTGCCATAATGTAACCCATAGGCAATATACACATCGGCCACACACTTCAAAAGGATTTGAGAATTGCGGGTGACATCCAGAATCAGGGATTTTTTACTTGGGAGTAAATGCACTTTTACTGCAGGCAGGATTTCACTTTTCAGGGCTTATATGGACTGAACAGGAATGGGGGCAGCGCAACAGGGGGGATGAGAACTTAACAAACACATAAATCACTGGATATGGGCATAGGGATCAGATATGGATTACCGAGGAAAACATTCATTTATCACATCAGACACAAACATGGGAGAGCTGCATGGACAAGATTGACCACAATAACCTGGCCTTTCTTCAGTCAAACAGTTTTTTAATGTAACATTCTAATGCAAATAAATTCAAATACCTCTTCAACTGATATCGCTGAACAAATTAGTTTTCTAGTTCTTTCTTTTACTACCCAACATATCCATAAATATGAAAGTCGGTGGTGAGTCTTCATAGTTGATTGGAATCTTTTCTGGTATTGCTGTCCAATTAATTAAGCAGTCTTCTTGCGCATTGGAAAGTAGACCTTAGACAACTCATGCCTATCCAAGCTAAAACTCTCTGGTAATTTTTCTAGCAAGCAAGAACTGAGGCAATAGCTTCTGTTGCTGCTCCAGGCAGTTGCCTAGAATAATGTGATGTAAAAAGTTATAAAGATGCTGAAATATTATGTTCCCTGTTAGAATTATAATTGCAAGTTAGTTGCTAGAGGGTGTAATGAGCAGAGCTTCATGTACACATTTAACATCCTGGTTTCCAAGGTGCAGAACAGAGCAGAAATAAATGCATAATTAGTAATTTTATGGTTTCTCATTTCAAACATCTACTCTATATTTGAGTAAATTGCATGGCTGTCTAATCTGACCTTGAAGTATTGCTTTGCATGTAGAGGACTAGAGCCATTTGGTAACACTGTACTATTGACACTGCCTGAGGCTATGTAGCTAAATGGGCTCCAGAGGGAATACTTGAAGACAAAGGGAAAATCCACACAGTGAGTAAGTAAGAACTGCAAATACCTCTTGAAGTAATATGCAAGCAGAGGTTGTCAGCTGCATGAATTTAATGGGATAACATATCTAAAGCGGACGTTGTTTCGGTGACTTAAAGTGTTGTATATTTTCTTGAAAACTGCATTTGTAATACCGGAATTTTGTTGCAAGTAATCCCGGTATGATTTCTCCATTTTGTTATTGTGCCTTATATTTTTTTACTTTAATCTTATCCTAATCTTGTTCATTTTAAAATCCATTATTTCTGTAACATCGTCAGTAACAACTTCCTTGTTATACAGAAGACATTCACTGGGATCACGAGCATATTTATCTTCTACAAATAACATGCAGATTAACAAGGGAGAAAACGGAAATCCATATTGTCCCCTTAGGATGAGCTTTCTAATTTTTTATTCGAAAGACATACTGAAATGCCGATGGGTAGGGCTGACTTATTCAGTTTTGCACCGCAGATCCTTCTATGTGTGTGTGGCAGTATTCTTGTATTTACAAAGCAGTGCATACACACTGGAATGCCAGAAACATAATTCCCCATTCTGAGACATGAAAAGGTAAGCTTGCTCATGTCAGATAAGGAGTTAAGCTGAAAGTAGTCTCTGTTAAAAAAATAATTATAATAATGATAATAATAAAAATGTTATTTTGTATACTTTTGTGAAAACTGCAGCTACCTAGCCCAGGAAGCTGGCGGACAAAGCTCAGTGCTCTTTTTTTTAATTAGTATGTAAATTACAAATATTTTTTCTCTTTAATTAAACACGGTTTTATTTAGAAAATGGAATAGAATCATCATCGTTGCATCACTTCTTCTGGTGAGGGTTTCGTTAGCCAAGTAGGTCGGAACAGACCTCTGTTTCCAAGGACACAGCCTCTACCTCGTTTTGGGGATCCCCAAATACTCCTAAGCCAGCTGGGAGATGTTATCACTCCAGCGTGTCCTGGGTCTGTCCCAGGGAATCTGCCCAGTAAGATGTGCCTAGAAGAGCTCCCTTAGGAGTTGACTGGATGGCATCCTTCTAATATGCCTGAACCACCACAGTTGAATCCTCTTGACCCAGAGGAGTGCTGGCTCTCCTCTATTAGAATATTGCCATGAACCCTCACGCAAATGTTGTAGGGAGAAGAGCTTCTCCACTGTTTTGCAGCCAGGCCACAATCTGCATTTTTCCTTTTGCATCCTATGTTTGACCATCGGGAAGAATCTCTTTTCCAGTAACCTGGTACAGGCTTTCCCTGGGAGGGTGAGAAACGTGATTCCTCTGTAGCTGGAACATACCCTTAGGTTCCCCTTTTTATAAATAGAGACAACCAACCCTGTTTGCCGGTCCAGAGGTCATTCATTCAGTTTAAATGGCTCTGGTCTTACTAAGCATGTGGGAAAAGATTTTCCAGAGATGTGAGATGAATTAATCTTGTACAGACACTTTAGCCAAATACTCTTCTTGGTTGTCTGGGACCATCCTGTCAGTTCCACATGTGTTGAATCCAACTTACCCCCAAATAGTGATCAACTGATAGATCTGCCTCTCTTCACTCCAGTGCCCAAAACACATGGCCTCAGATCAGTCATGACGCTACTGCAATTGACCAATAGGGTTTAGATCCAGGAGGCTATTCTGTCTAATCAATCCGCCTACCCTGAACTTCAACATTCACCTGCAGGCAGTGAGCCAATAAGTTGGCTCTATGGAAATCTGGGCTGAGCTCATTCAGATTACATGGGTGACTTGGCCACCAGGCATTCACCAGCAAACACTACCCCCTCAGGCTGGCTCCAGGATTGGGTCCCAGTAAACCTGTCTTGGGCAATATACTCTTATTTTTCTTGGTACCTTTCATTGAGGGTTTGTTTTTGAACTGTACTTTTTCTGGCCTCTCCAAACAGACCTGTTCACCAGTGGAGGCCCTACCAGGAGCTCACGATCCTGACAAGATAGCTCTGTTGATCATCGAGGCATACAAGCCTCCCCATCATACTAAGGTCACAAGCCTCTGAGGGGGCAAAGTAGAATATAAACCAGAGTACTCTTCATTATGTTACCATATTCTGTGCACACTTTTCTCCTCTTGATTAATATATGCAATATACTAAATGTGAGACATATACTTCGCAGGCTCTATGTCGATTTTCCTGTAAAAAAGTTAGCACTTTACAGTATTGAATATTCAAATATATCATTTAAAATATTTAATGTTTTTTTCCAATATTTTTTCATCGAAAGAACCATGCGAACAATCAAAATAAAAGAAAAGAAAAACAGAAAAAACCTTGAACAGTGTAAACATTCATCCCCCCTTTTAGTAGGTATTCCTTACTCCCCCCAGAACAGAAGAGAGAAAAAGAAAAGAGTACAATATCTACAAAAATTATACAATGTATTAAAAGAGTAGGTGTTTAAGGTACATTAACTATATTGTAGCCTTAAACTTGACCTGGAGACAAAGTTACTAAATTCTTATAATAGTATTGGGTCCCAAAAACAATATATATGAAATGTAATGTCATTTAAGTGCTTATAACAATTATCACATTCATCACATTTATAAAATTCACTGTGCTGCATTTGAAAGAGTTTTTATTCACTTATTATACAAGAACAAAATTCATTAGAAGCTGACAGCCTTCTCTGGATGTGCTAATTGTCAACACTTAGTTTTGCATTCATTCTAGATATTATGGCAAGTTGACACAAAGATCTGGCAAATGAATAGGGCAACAGGGTTTATTCCAAGCTAATTTTAATTAAACAAGGCCCCGTTCCCCTATAAAGTTGCACTCCTGGAACCCCATCCTCGTGTCCCATGATTTTTATCTCCCAAAACGCTTCTCAGAGGTGTTTCCTGCTGCGGCTTCTTTAATATCTAGCTCCAGATAACCTCCTGCAGTGTGTTGACCCATACACAGGTAGATGTTCTGTAGAGATTGGTACTAGGGGCACCGGTGCAATATTTTAAAAATGGGGTGGCCTGGAACCTATTCCTGGCAGAAATGGGCACAAGCTGGCGGAAGACCCTAGGTGGGATGCCAGTCCACCGGAGGACACACAAATGCATGCAGACAATCACACACTATGGCCACTGTGCACTCAAAGAAAATTCTTGCAGTAGCATGTAATACACCTAAGATAACACTGGCCAAATGGGGCTCTCATGCGCTACCGTAAAACATATAGAAAGCCGAGATTCTATTGGTTGATGGGAGCCATGTACTTATAAAATATCTCATTACAGCAATAAAAACAACCGTAACACATAGTTCTGTGGCTCAGCAGGCTAAACCTCTGTGCCTGTGATTGGATGGTTGCTGGTTTAAGCCCAGCCTCGGCAGAATCGATGTGTCCGTGGGCCCTTGAGCAAGGCCCTTAACCCCCACCTCCAGGGGCCCCGCTGCAGGGGGCTGCCCTTTTGTACACAACCTTGCTCTCACCTACAGTACATGTGTATCTTGGAGAGCAAGATGGCGAAAAGAGAATCTCCCCACAAGAGATCAATAAAGTGTCATCATTATTATTATTAAACCCATAAACAAAATTTCAACTGGATCAGTCAAGCAGTTTCAGGGATTCAGATAAGTCTTTTGGTGTCACCTGTGGAAAAATATACTTATACCACTAAAAACTGCCCCCCCCCCAAAAAAAAAATAAGTTCCAGCACTACATGCTTGGACACTTCCTGATATTCAAAAGAAGTGCATGTTTCATTGGAAAGACATACGTTCTCCTGGTGGTGAAGTATACACTAGCAGTGAGCATGCATACATGTTGAGCTCCTCATGAATATATATTATTTAATCTATATTTAATCTGCTTTTCACTTCTTTACTAGCAGTTTATTTTAGTCTGGGTTGTGAAGCAGGCCTGGGTCCTCTGCCAAGCGCTGTATAGCATAAGGTTGGGGTATACCCTCAATGCGATGCCTGTCCATTGTAGAGCCTTACATGTGCACACACATTCATACACATTCATAATGTTGGGAAGGCCAGTTGCATTGCCCCTTGGGGTATGCCGACTCATCTCCCATGGAGACAGCTAAGCTGCTAAGTGATTTTGCTTCTCATGGATAAAAGCCTTGATTAGACCATCTGGAATCAGCTGGGCCCAGAGACAGAAAACTTGGATTTGATCATCTGTCAAATTTGAGCTGTTTTTGATTATCCTGTGACAAATCCGTGCTTCTAGTGCGTCAAAGGCGTTGTTCTTGCGTTCAGTATATGGCTTACCTAAAGCAAGTGGAATTAATCATCTATTGTCACAGTCCATTAATGGGGATTATCAGACACCTTATTAAAGATGACTGTTTGGAGAAGGGTCTTGAGTTCATGATCTCTCTCCTGATTTAGTTCAACATCCTGATGCGTGAGCACTGGAAAGAGTGGAAGTTTTAACATTTTTGCAAATCTTCTTCATGTAGCCCCAGTCAACCATTGGTTTCTGAATCCTCAATCTTTAGCTGCTACGCACGTGCAGTTAGACCCTAATCAGCACTCACTGTTGTGTTTTGACTGTGAGTTGGGATTTAAAACCTTGCACACTTGCAGTTTATGGAAAGCTAGGTATTCAAAGGTTAACAATGCTTTGTCTTCTGGGGCTTGCTAATTTGGCGGCATGGTGGCACTGTGGTTAGCATTGTTGTGTTGCACCTCTAGGACCAGGGTTTGTGTTTCTGTCCCAGCTCAGTGTGTTTGGACTTTGCATGTTCTCCATGTGTCATTGTGGGGTTTCCTCTGGGTTCTCTGGTTTCCCCCGCAGTCCAAAATCATGATAAAGAGAATTGGGGTTGTCAAATTGTTATGCGTGAATGGTATGTGTATCCTGCAAATGGGTTGGTGCCCCCTCCTGGATTATTCCTTGCCTTCCGCTTATAGGTCCTGGTGTAGGCTCTGGACACCCTCAACCCTGGATAGGAATTGCAGGTATAGAAAATGGGTGGAATTTGCAATGTCTTGGGGACAATTCCACTTCTCTAATTGCTAAGCTACTGCGTAATGAAGGATAAGATGCCTGTCCATCTGTTTTGGGCTCACACTGGGAGTCACTGTTGCAGAGAGTTCAGCAAGAATGTCTTGGCAGACAGAGGGCTGTGCTGGCTAAATGCCATCAACCTTTTGTCTTGGCACAATACACGCTGGAGGTGCATTTACCTCCTTTCCGTCAGCAGGACAATAAACACCTTTGTCACAAAAGTCCTGTCATTGGGCATCTTATCTCCTCACTTTCTTCTCTATGGGGAAAAATGATTGAGGTCTTAGACTGTGCGTTGATTGCAAAGACTTAAACATCAAATGAAGAACCGATATCCCTTCCTGTTGATCTTAGTCACTATTGACTTTGATATTCAAAGGGAAAAGTTCTATATTAAGCTTAATTTACACATTATGTCTCACTTGAATCCAGGACAGTGGTAGCCATTCATATGACCGTTGGGCAGTGTGAGTATCTGGGCATGCCTTTTAGGCTTGCAGGTTCTCCAGCCATTTGTCATGCTCTTGTTAGCAATGTCCTTAGAGATGTGCTGAATTATGAGATCATACCTGGATGATATTCTAATGTAATACCGGGTCAGGCAATCCACATCATCCATTTGGGGTGGAGTAGTGGAGATAGATCCCATGAAGGTCAAAATGGAGATGGGCTTGTCTGAACATAACAAACACTATGAAGCACATGATCACATTTAATTCCCTCACTAGGTAAGCCTCAGAGAAGCCAACTTGTCATCCATTAAGTGATCACTGAAATAAAAACCTGATGCTCCTTCAGAATCCCAAGCACTGGAATTTCTACAGGAGCTTGTTGGAGTTTGTGCTCACGAGGTTTGAATTCTGGATTATTTACTAGACAGTGTCAAAGAACGATAAGGCTTAAATTCTCTTCCTTTTGTATACTAGGCATCTGGTGCCACCAGTAGCAATATAGTCAGCCCAGCTAGGTGTTTTTTTGGCTTGGGATAAGTGGGAGGTCATCTAGGACATCAAGACTAGTAATCTGCAGGAAGCCCCTCTTGCTCAGACCCCTGAAGGTGAAATTTACATATCTGCTCAACACCAAGCGTGTTTGCTTGACCGGGGACCCACATTCCGCAGTTTTATCCCAGGGCCGAGGTCTTTGGACTAGTGCCTAGTAACGGACCAATTCTGGCGGACACACGGGAGAAAGGACACCGCCTCATTTGTCTGAGCATATGCTGGGGGGACTAAGGGCAGGGCTCTTTGGCACAAACTAGAGGACTATTAGGAAACTTATTCCAAAACTTTTCTAGCTTTCTTATATACCTTTTGATTTACGTTTTGTATACCGAGAGTAAATATCCCTTATTTGACTTATTTTACATTCTTCAGTAAATTACTCATAAACTGATTGTGGTTAATTGACAACCTCGATATAAAAACAGCAGTATTCATACATTTAAAAATTATAACAAACAAGTAAATATCCCAAGAGCATATATCCACAATTTGTCCTAATTCCCTAGAATATACATTTATGAATTTATGGTTGGCTGCTCTAGGGAGCTGTTTTGCATTTAATTATTGTCCAAATGGAAACACTTAACTTTTAATTTGCTTCTGTGCTGAATTTCATTATGATTTCAAATTCTAATTGAATTTATGTCGAGGTTTTGGATGCATAAAAATATCTATAATTCCATTCAACAAAAGAAAATACTGAAAGCATATGAGAAATTGTGTCATTAAACAAATTTCCATATTGCTGATCCAGTAACTGAGAGTGTCTGGAACGCTGTGCACTTACACCGATCAGGCATAACATTAAAACCACCTGCCTGATATTGTGTAGGTACCCGGCAAAACAGCTCTGACCCATCAAGGTGTGAGCTTCACAAGACCTCTGAAGGTGTCTTATGGAATGTGACACCAAGACATTAGCAGCAGGTCCGTTAAGTCCTGTAAGTTGCGAGGTGGGGGCTCCACGGATCGGACTCGTTCGTCCAGCACATCCCACAGATGCCTGATTAGATTGAGATTTGAGGAGTGTGGAGGTCAAGTCAACACCTTGAACTCCTTTTTTATGTTCCTCAAGCCATTCTTGTACAAATTTTGCAGCGTGGTGAGTTATCCTGCTGTAGGAGGCCACTGCCATCTGGGAATACGGTTGCCATACATGGATATTCTTGGTCTGCAACAATGTTTAGGTAGATGGCATGTGTCAAAGTAGCGTCCACATGAATGCCAGGACCCAAGATTTCCCAGCAGAACATGTTCAGTATTTTATTTCTGAGAATTTAATATGTTTTTAAACTCAAGAATAAAAGTATAAATGAATCCATCTATTTTCCATTACTGCTGCTCTAGTACAAGATGCTGTCGAGCAGTGTTTCCCAGTCCGGTCCTTGGGGGTCCACAGACGGTCCACATCCAAATTGTGGACTGTCTGGCAAGGAGCTTGGAGGGAGCAAAGACATGGACCGACCATGGATCCTCTAGGGGGAAACAGAAAGGGCATGAGAGGGGGGACACCCTGGATCCACTGCTAATCCACTGCAGTGCACGCAGTCAGACACAGTACCACACTGTTCGGACTTTATGCTTTTGGAATGTGGAAAGAAATGAGCGGGGGTTGGAAAGTTTTTGCCAACCACTTGAGTATGAAGGGTCACGTTCACGGTGTTCTTGACTGATTGGTTGAAGCAAAATCTTGGTCTGGATCTGGACTTTCGGAACCTGATCGTTCCACGTTTGGAAACGAGAGTGCCTAGAGGGAATCGGCACGAACAGAGAAACATGCAAACTTCATAGGCAGAGCTGGGGGAAGGAATTGAATTTGCAACCCTGATAGTGTGATAGGGCTGTGATGGGGCCACTGCAACATTACATCACCTGATCTGTGTAGTCATATATCACTTAAAAAGATGATCAACCACTATGTTTATATTATCATTTTTAAACTATGTCACCTCACTTTGTATTTTAGGTGTAAATGAGGCCCTAATGAAAATGAATATGACTGCAGATCCAGGAGAGGAAAAACCTTTATTTTTTAGCTATATCTTACCTGTGGCAGCTGTGTATTATTATTATCAGCCAGGAATATAAATGACAGTAGCCTACATAATTAATTCTTTTGCATTTATACACCTGTTGTACACATTATATGAAATGAAGACTGAATGCTTTGCTGAGTCCTATGACTGAAGAGCAAATGCCAGACCTCAAGCTTATGAATTCGATAAACTTCCTTACCTTTATGCAAAATGTCATTTTTCCCAAGGACTGACATAAGACCGACATTACTATCCAGAGTATCAGATCTCATAAGATAGTTGACTTTTATATCACTTACATTCTTTGAATAAAATATTTATAACATTAGGGATATTGCTATTTAAATGTATATTTATAAATCACAAGTTGCACTCTAATATTGAGCATCTGTGTGTGTGCCTTGGTGCATCCTTAGACTGACAAAAAGGTACTTTTTTACGGAACCGATTAATCAATTTATTAAAATGTAAAAAAAAAAAAAAATCTGACTTCTGCAGAATAATAACTTGTGAGATTGTGAATGTTTTGTTAGAGAAACGGTTTTAGTTTTTCAGCTGTAGGTTATTTTGGACTTGAAACATCTCAGTGGTTAATGGTGATGCCGCGTGCATTGGGGATGATGGAACGGTATAGATCAAATTCCATTAGGTAATGCATTTTGATTGGGCGAGTGCAGGAGCTGGAAAAAGGAGTTTCTGGCAGTTGTATCTGTCACATGTGATCGATGCCTAGATCCTGTTTAGAAGCACTGAAACGGTGCGTAGGCTTAGGATATAAAATAGCATAAGAATAAGTTTAGACATTCAAAATTATGACACTTTTTAAAAGAAAGTATGAAGAAGTGGGAGTAAGTACCGAATTGAAGGGTACAAATAATTATTTTTGGATGTAATCGTGTACTAAATGAGGCTTGGGATGTTTGTTTTTGAGATATAATTCAGGTTAATTCCAGTCACTTATTATCGTAAATGATGTTTGGTACCTTCTACATTATTTTCTTGAGTCTTTGCAGAAATGTGTAATTATATTTAAATGAAGTTTGCCGAATTATTAAAACAAGTACGATCGGCATTTATTTATTTATTTGTCTAGAGGAAGATTGCCATCTAGTGGCGATTTATGCAGTTGTTTGTTAACCTTGATCAAAAACTTTATTTTCATGAGCACTCGTTTTGTCTGATGCTTGGCTGTATGCAATACATTTTTATCAAATGATATCTGATATATCCTTTATTCTGCACGTTTTATTTTCATTAAAGTATTATGAGCCTTATGTCGTTAATAAGATGTCTACTGCTGTAGCTATCTTAAACTATTATAAGCACTGCATTAAACTAAAGGTTTTGCTGCTGAAAAATTCACACATTACTATGCAAAATATAAAGACTGAATCCAAATTAATCAAAATTGGCAACATTAGTTTGAATCATGTGAGCCATTTAGACGGCAAACTTTACACACTGATACAGCTTTACAGCTTTAATGTTTTCGTCGAATCGACTTACGTCGTATCAGGGGACACCAAACCTGTGTAATATGCTTTGGTTTTGCCTGTGACGGTTAACATGGAAATAAAATGCTTGTCATCCGCGACTATTTATTTCCAAGAAAAATGTTCAGGACAAAGGTATAAGGGCTGCCTGCATGTGCCTCATGCTGCCATGGCAACTGCCTCTTGCTATTGAATGCCGCATGCCGTCTAGAATACATAGTCGTGTTTTTTGTAACCCAAGAGGAAGAAGAGGACCGCAGATTCCAGCCTTTACGCCAAACCCATATCAAACCAGTAAATGCCTTCTTACACAAAATTTTATCTATGGATATTCACCCATCAACAGACACTGCAAGAGTCACAACGGGCATAAGACTAGCGTTTTATTTAAAGGGCATTTATTTATGAGAGGAGTTGTTTTTATCATAGCTGGTACCCATGTCAGAATCAATGGATAAAGTAACAGAAAATAAACAAGTGGTTTTAACAGCGGTTCATTTTCGTGGGCATAACCCTAATCTCGTCTATGACGACCTTAACCCTACCCACCTAACCTTAAGCATAAGTAACCAAACAAAATACAAGTTCGTTTTTTTGATTGCATTTATAAATGTCTTATATAAAATACAGTTCCCCTTGAGGGGACTGAAAAAACATCCTCACAAGGTTAAAATAACAGGTTTTCGTCGCATTGTGGGAACATTATACATGTGTACACACACACACACACACACACACACATTTGTATTTTTGTCCCCACAACCTCAAAATAACATGTTTTTATCACAATGTGGGGGACATATCCCCGTAATGTAATGTAAACCTAATCCACACACACACCCTTAACCCTGGAGGTATGTGGGGACAGTGCTAGGCATTCAGCCACCACTATTTTTTGGCAAACTGTTAATTAATCATTAAAAATAACCAGTTTAAGCCTGTTAAGCATAACTGACTGTAAATAGAGGAAATTAAAATATTTCATTTTAAAAAAGCATTTTCCATTCAGGAATAATTTTCTAATTGCATTGGTAAGGTAATGTTATTTATCAGCATAATTTCAACATATCCAGATAAGTTTGCGTCACAAGCATTGCACGTGGTGAACCATTTTTCTTTCACTCATTTTCTTGTGAATTGAGGTGTTTAAAGCATTCACGTGTTGTGATATTTACATACCACACTATTTGCTGATTTGCAGTGCTCAATTTCCCATGGCTGCTTAATGCTATGAAACAATAAAGATCAGTCTGAGCGATGCATACAGTTTCACTGGAAATATCCAAATGCCAACTGCAACTACAACATAGAAATACAAAATTTCTTATTTAGGAAAATATTGTAATATTTAATTGCCATATGTTTACCACAGTCAATATGTTACAGTTATATTTTAGTTCTGTTCCACGTAATATCAGATGAATTATTAGTGCAGTCTACTGTTACCTAGAGTTTACTATACATCATACATACTGTTGGGATCCTGCCAAAATCTGATGGTACAATTAGGTTCTGGTTTATCTTTCATAAAGCATCTCTTGCCTTGGCATCTGTCACACATTGTCAGACCGCAGAACCCTCTGGATCTAGTGTCATTGTAAAGTCTCGTCTCTCATTTTTGAGTTGTGGTCTGAGCATTGGTTTGAGTCTCTCTGCTTTTTCTTTTGATTGGTCCCTGCAGTCTGTTTTCACCGATCAGACTATGCCAGGGCTTCGCCAATTCCGGTCCCGGAGGGCCAGTTTTCGAAGCAGTTTGCTGAAACACACCTTATTCAAACTGCGTTGCAGACTGGCCAGGACCAGAATTGGGGAACCCTAAACTGTGTGCTTGGCTTTTGACCCAGATCCTGGATATTGATTTGGCTTTTGTAATCAAACCCTGCACCTGGAGCCTAACCTCCGAGTTTCTCCTTCCCATAACAGCATCCTTGCTATCTGCTGTCTAGCACCCTTTACTTTCCATGATAGGAGGTCAGCTCACTGCCACCTCTTAGTGGATAAATCGTTACGGTTATAGTTACCGTGTGTTGTGTCCACCTTTGCTCAACCCTGATTTTCACCTCGACCCGCAGTTGCCCTCCATGGTTCTGTGTCGCTTTCCTCTTTTTTCCTCATAACTGTTGTTTTTGCTTTTATTCCTCCCAGCACTCTCCCCACCTCTTGTTCCCGAACAGAATCCCTTCCAATACTTCTGTGCAATGCCATGTCATATCACTTTGTTTGCAGACTTCAAATTGCATGCGGCTTCCAAATAAATGGTGGGGTATCATCATAGATTTTGAAGGAATTGTCTTTACC